>CAAKHD010009470.1:11740-62719 GCA_901007705.1 Fistularia tabacaria | reverse complement strand
TCCCCCCTTCTCTTTTTTCCCTCCTCCCATAACCATTTTCCCAGTTTCCCTTTGCCTCCCAAAAAAAACACAAGCCATGCCTTTGCTTAGTTTTTTTTTTTTTTTTTTTTTTTCACACTCCACAGAAAAATAATGAAACAAATCTTGCAGTTTAATTACTGGTGCAGCAATGATGATAAATCAAGCAAACCGGTTGAATGGATAACCCGGAAAAAGTCCAAAAATCATATCAAAACATTCTTGTGTCGAATGATTTCTCATGGCACTCAATTTTCTTTTTATGATGTCCATGTACCCAATGTGAAAATCAAGCAAACTGGTTGAAACCATAACTTAGAAAAATTCCCAAAATGAAATTAAAACATGCTTGTATTTAATGATTTCTCATGGCACCAAATTTTCTTTTTATGACGTCCATGTACCCAATGTGAGGTAACATTTTAATCCACCAAAAAAAAAAAAACCTAACTTTTCTTGGTGTATTTCTCCCTGAGGACAAGTCCGAGGGCAAAACATCTGAATCGAATATATGTGGTAGTTTGATATTTAAATGCATGTAAATACAGTTAAATAATTTTCAGCTGTCTCGTATCAGCACCTTAACATCATTCTCAAATTGATGGAATTTTAACACTTCGCAAACACATACGCTGTCCTAAGATGATTATGTGGTCAGCTTCTTCTAGGTCAGATTGAAAACAGGTTAATGGAGGCATGAAGGCCCAAGGCAAATCCCTTTTCCTTGTGAGTGAAATGAAAGAGATGTATTAAAGTCCCCACCGCAATAACAGTAATTTGAACTCTCTAAATGCATGAGGCATGGGTCAGCAGGTATGTTGCTAAGCATTTTCCATCTTGCCATAATGTAGGTTCTCCAAATTTTAGCTTACTTTTCAAAAAACAGCAACCTCTCATGTTTCGAACGCTATTTAACGACAATATTAAGAAATACAGGTTGACAGGATGATGACTCTCGGCAATCTTTATTCAGGGATGTCATGAGCTCACTACATTTCCAACTTTCGCAAAGAAATATCTTTTATTTTGTTAATGCTAATTTTTTGTTTCCAACATTGTAGTTTCACTCAATAGACTCATGTAAACAATATCTACCGTCACATGATGGCGTACCCATCATATACGCAAGAGCAGTCAGAATTCTTTAAACGCCCCGAATCCGACTTCACATCTTTCCTTGACTTAACAGAAAGGTTTAGGAATAAATGGACAGTTATATTGGGTGCTGACAAAGACGTTTTTATTTGTTTACTTGTTTTGCTTGTTGATTTTTTTTGTTCTCCATTCACAAATCGTCAATTACACAACAAATAAAGTTCAACTATATATTTGTGCCAATTTTCAAAGTATTTCTTTTCTCAAGTATCACAGTGGGGGAGATGGTGATTAATGAAAGTTGGAATATAATAAGTTTAAAATTAATGAAAAGCAGATAAATGCATTGCTGGGTGTTTTCATGGAGTATGTTGATAATAAAAAAAAGAATGTAGAGGAACACCAAGTTTATCCTTTACAGCTTTAACACTTACAACGCTTACACTTGGATTCTTTTGTAAAGCACAGGGTCTGACTCTCACCCTCTCCTCTGCTCACTCTACTATGGATGTTTTTTTTTTTTTTCGGAATTATAATAAAAACCGATTCGGCCTGCCTCCTCTCACCAGAGAAGGAGAAGAGCTGCACTTTTCTGGACGGGTCTGGTTTCAATTTCTGGAAAATAAAGTAGGTTGTGAGAATGAGAGAGCAAAAATCCCTGTCTTGTAATTCCATTATTGTTCAGGATATATCAGAAATCCAGCTTCAACAACACTGTTTGTGTAGGATTCTACTCTAAATCCCTCACTACATAATCCAACCCATGGACTAATGCTTAGCTTCACAAATAAACACAGTAATGGATCCCCTCACATATAGTAAAGAGTAGAAGCAAAACGTGAGGCACCCTTTGGCCCAATCTTTTCCAGATGGCACCAATAGATCACACTGTTTATGTCGGCTGTGTTCAAGTTTCCAGGGCAACACAGCTCTGTTTTACAATCATTGGTTCAATGACCCGAATCCTTTTGGGTTTTTTTTCCTAATGGGCCTTGATTACCACAGGATCCCCAGAAGATAGATCTATTTTATGGAAGAGTACCCTGAGTGTCAGCCCACAGCACCTTCTTGTCAGGGTAAAACTCGTGTCCCCAGCTTCCCCCATGTGGGATTCTTCATGACATTCAATCCTCAAGCTGAGCAGGCATTATGCACTGATCAGTGTGCATCCTTTCCATTAGCCAAATTCGCTTCCCTTCATTCACCCGTAAACTGCAGTATGATCCTTGGAACTCATTACCCTTCAACTCACTCAGTGCGGTTATGGGTAGTTTGCTTCGTTCATGACCCTTAATTGTTTCTTCTTGTCTTTTCTGCTCAGAGATGAGCAGCTGCAAAGTCTGTGCTGCTGGTAGAAACCTCCGGATGGGAGGAAAAACTAAATAAAACAAAATAAACAAACCAAAGAGACCTAGTTGTACACAGTTCTGGGGTTGAAATTTGTAATTTGTTCTTGTTTGCACTTATAGTTTTTTTTTGTTTTTTTTTCTTTTACCAGCAGTGAGACCTGTTTCTTGATTTGAGGGATACAGTGCCAACCATGGTGATGTCAGAGGACCGGCGCAATGTCTATGCACGACCGGGCAGATAGCAAGAAGAGGGGCACAGCTGCAACATGTATAGCATAAAGGTATCTAGAAGCAATGTCAGAGACTCTTTTTCTGATGTCCATTTGAACTAGAAAGTGTGGTGCAGTTTCTCTGCAAAATCAAGTATTGACCAGTCCAGAGGACTGCCTCCAAAATAATTTTCTGGCTGTAATTGGTGGAAAATTTCAAGGAATTGGCTACACATGTGAAGTTAATGAGATTATAGATTTTAAACAATGATGTATGGAGTGTGTGTCAAGAAGGTAATATGTGTGTGCCAGAACATGATGTACCGTATTATTTGATAATACTTTTTTATGACCAACGGTATCTGTCCTCTGAAAGTTGCCATTGTCCGGCATTGCACGAATGGAAGAAATCTCATAATTTAGAAAATGTGAGATAACTAAGACAGCAAACTTTCTCAATGTAAGTCAATGATTATTATGAAAATAAAATCGGAAATGAGGGGGAAAATACTATAAATAATGCAGAAATGTTAATGACATAAACTAGAAAAGAAAAAGTAGACTTCGCTCATTCATTGTCCACTTGCAATGAACTGTATTCAGGGTCCCAGTGGCCAATCTCAGCTGTTACTGAGTGAGAGGCAGGGTTCACCCTGAACCGATAGCCAGTCAATCACAGGGCCACAAAGAGACATACGACCATTCACTCTCTCATTCACACGTCTAGGAAATTACACAGTCTTCAATTAACCTAATGAATGTTTTCAGACTGCGGGAGGAAAAGAGAGAACCCGTTGAAAACCTGAGCACACACGAGAGAAAAATGCAAACCCCACACAGAAGACCGCAGTCGGTGTTAAACTAGTAACCTCTTTGCTTTGAGGCAGGAGGTGTCACGACTGTGCAATCCCAAAGAATTAAAATAAATAAAATGAAACCTTAGTTTTTCTTAAAACAATATTGACTGTACCTCCCTCAACAATGTGTTTGGACTGGAATACTTTTGCTTATATATTTATCGTCTGCAGGATAATATAATAAAGATAATGAGTGAATATGTATTTTATTTCATGGAACTTAGTTTCAATGGGTTAATTCATCAAGTAGAAAGAAAAATCTGTCTTTCGAATTGTAGTTTTTCTTCATGAACGCCTGGGTGTGGCAACCGAAAACTCCTGTGTCAGTTGGAATTGAATTTTTTTATACTTTTGTTTCCTTTCTCAAGAGTTTTTCTGGTGCTCACCAAGCAGAATTGGGTGGTGCTGAGGAAACCAATATATCCATAATGCTGCAGCGACAACAAGATCAACTCTTTGGTTTTTGTATGCATTGCATATATCAACATTTCAGATATAAACCATTTAATAACCAGTTCAGGGTACATCACAGGGTAGTTACCACAAAACAATCCTTCAGGAAAATTTACAGAGCCCTGAACTGTGAGATGATCATTATTTCACAAATAAAGAACAAACACAGAACACATTTCAATCAGAACATCTCTCCTCAATCACGAATGTTTTCCTAAAAATGGCTCCTGGGATGCAGCGGTGTCTCCCCTCATGGAAGAGTCATTACTCTTTTTATGTTCTGGTTGCTCAGCTGCATAAAAAATAGTTTATAGTTCTATAAATATGAAAGTTGGCACTTCTGTGTCTCAAATTGAAAAACTGGCCTTGATTTATTCATAAATATTAAAGATTTTCCAAAGGAAAATGACAGCTGAGATCGGCTCCAGCCCCACCGCGACGCCGAGTGCAGGATAAGCAATATAGACAATCCCGGTTTGTACCGCACATTAAAAATAACAGCAGAAGTCCTGCGATAAAACCCAGCACACTAGTAAATATTAAAACAGTATTGTGTTGTTTTTTTCTGAGCACCAATTAAATGGTAGTAATTACTGTCACTTTGCAATCTTAGATAATGACAATTAATTCGTAATAATTTAACCTGATTTGAGGTCAGACTTTTTTTTTCAAAGAGTACAAATTCAGGGACGATCACGAGGCAAGAGTAAGACTTCTGATTACAATGTAAATTTCTTTATAGTGATATAGTGATATACATGCATGAATGGTTGTGTGATGCACAGAGTAGAGCTGAAGCCAGCATATTCTCAAGCAAACCCTTAACACAGTACAGTCGTCTCCAACTTGCTATTTGTATCTATCGCACGTTCCAAACAGGATGTGGAGGAACAACCAGGAAGTTAAGACAGCAAATTATGCATTTTCCACCACCCGGACGAATCCGCACAAACAAACGCACATAAAATAAACTAAAATAACAAGGATTCTCTCAGAAAATTCAGATTTGTCTTTCCAAATAATGAGATTCCTATCAACATTTTCAGTGCCTTACATTCTATGACCTATAAGTTATCTTATTTTGGAGATGTTTTTATTTTCTAAAAGATAGTTAAATGAAAATATGTTTCATTTGTTCTTCCCTTTTTCTTGCTCATTTTATTCAGTAGTTTTATTTCTTAACTTAATTTGAAAATGCATTACAAAATGTGTTACACTAAATGACATGGTACTATTTAGATAGTGTTTTATAAGTGTAACATTGGTAAAATGTAAATGCAAATGTGCATTTGGATTTTTTTTAAAAGCCTGTAATACTTTGAAATGATTTCTCTAAATATGTGAAACAACTTCAAATGAAGCAGAATTTATAGTAATTCATTCGTCTAATAAGAATGATGCTAAATCAATTATCACGCCAAATATGAACATGTGTGTTTGCTGTCATTGCAGTGTTCTTGCAATATTGATGGCGTGTGTGTGCGCATGTGTGTGTGTATGTGTTTGTGTGAACTAATGTTATTATAAGGTTATATTATCGATATCAACCTGAAAGCTTATCAAGTCAGCCTGATTTTGAAAATGTATACATAAAAAAATAAAGTGAAGAATGAAAAAATGTCATTTAAAATTACAGGTTTAGTTTTATTCTTTTTTTTTCCGTTTACACCAGAACCCATCATCTGTGGCCTGTTATGCCTGTTAGTATGTTGTTGAGTCAGCATCTATCTGCGCCAGACACTCACAGCTGGAGGTGTGCACACACACCAAAAGAAGTTATTTCATGCCTCTCAGGGAAAGGGATAGAAATACACACACATACACACACATGAACACACACACACACGCACACACACACACACACGCTCATTGGTTTTTTTACTAAAAGATCCTTCTGTGTATGTTTGTTTCTATGTCAATGTGGAATTATTCAGGATATTTCAATGCAAAAACTAAAAGACAAAACTAACACGTGCGCACACGTAACATTAGTGATTTCTTATAGTGCTTTGTTAATTTTTTGGCCATTTTTTAGCTTTCTCTAAATTTTCAGTGTCTTTCATCGCTTTGGTTGCCACGTGGCCGCAACTGAGCTAGGTGCAAAAGCTTCAGATCTAATATTGTGGTTGAACTCGGGGCCGCACGATCAAAGATCTGCATTCAAACTGAGCTCTGTGCACGTATTCTTCAGTGTCAGGATCAGGCAGCGTGTTTTTTCTAACAGGCCGTTTGAGTGCAGATTTCCATCGAAAAATCTCAGTGTGACTGGAGCCTTCCTCCTCCTTCGGGTCTATATGTCGCTGACTTTGCCAAGTTTATAATTATCCCTGTGGGCAACAAAAACTAACCCCTCAACCGTCACGATTCTTGCAGTTTCAGCTTAAAATATTCAAAAATAAGAACTGTGTATTTTTCAAGCCAAGATGGTAAGTGAGTTTATTCATTGAACCCAATGAATTAAGTATTATAAGCACCTATTGTCATTAAGAAATTATAGTTTGATAATCATTAATCTTTTTTGTTACATTGTATGGTCACTAATGTAGATTTGTTTAATTGATTTATTTGTTTCAGTTATCTAATCATTTTAGTTACCTCACCCGTCTCTTTTTCCTATTCTGATTATCTTCAAAATCATATTTTAGAATGTTAAAGCTTAGAGTGACCACGATGAAAAGGAAAATAAAAACAAAAAGAAAAAAGCATCATCGTTAAATTAACATGTTCTAATGTCTTTATTAATTTGAAAAGAAAACTGCTTTATAGCAGTTTTTCCTAGAATTTATATGTAGGGTGAGCAGAGCTAAAAAAAAAATCAAAAAACATTTTTGTAAGTATTATACATGAGAGGAATTTGCAAGTGAATGAAGATAACAACGAATGACTGACAAAAGCCGCGAGCCTACAGCCACAAGAGTTTTAACACAAATGTGCGCTTGCCTGCAGAAAGATTCCCTTTACTTACATATCTGCAAAAATGAGTCACTCGTGTGAGTTTAATAACATACAGACGTACATGCAAAGCACACATGAGATAGCCAACAAACATATGTATGTGCTATCCGTGATTGGTAAAAATAACCCCTTATATATTCTCTCCCTTTCTCTATCTCTCTCTCTCTCGCACACACACACACACACACACACACACACACACATTACCTGCATATGCTAATGTTATAAATACTGATGTCAGAGACTCAAAACAAGTTATATTGTTATACGACCCCTGGAAAAAAATGTACAATTTATCATGAGTTGTGAAATTAAGCATTAACTACAGAAACCAATTGATTGCTGACCATATTGAGTAACTGTCCACTTTGCTAAGGGACTCATGTCTTATGTTCTTTACTGAGACGTTCAACTGAGCTGGATTCTAAGAAACACTTGCATTAAACTGTATTCATTTATTCTAAAAACATATCATACAAATTCAGGCAGGGCTTACCTTTCTTTTTGTTTTTCCTTGTTCTCTGATGATAATCGGTTGATTTGACTAAAAGGCATTTCAAAAAATTGATTGGCGCAAATGGAAAGATGGTTCCAGCTGTTCAGCAGCAGTGAAACAATTCTCTGTCACAGACCCTGCGATCAAATCTGCTGACAGCATTAATGAGGCCATGAGACAAATATTATAGATGTGTTCAATATGTGAGCGGACACATGCACATACATTAACACATATTAAACACGTAATTTTGTTGGCCTCTTTCTTATATGCATATGGACACATAGCAAGAGAGCAGGATTATGTGTGTGTGACTGTGTGTGTGTGTGTGTTTGTGTGTATGTAAGTGTTATTTATGTATATAAACAAAAACTTTTTGAAAATATGTATCTTTTGATAAAACTAAGTACATTTTGGTCATCTGTTGTATTTACTGTAAATCAGTTATTCTAAACATCATGTCCTTGCTGTTAAACATCTGGGCTTTGGTTTACTGGGAAAGTAAAATGCAGGCAGTAACTAAATCGTTAATTCAGTACGTGCAGTGTGATACTACGAGGTGTGTGTTATTACTTCAAAATCACCGTTACTAAGAACACGAGTTCTCTTTTCTCTATTCAAAAGCTATGACTGTATACCATGCAAATCAGGCCACTGAAATAAAATATCAAATATCAAAAATATACAAAACGACATTGCATTAAAAGTAGCTGCTACAATAATATGTGTTTCACAAAGATACCTAGTGCAAAAAACACAGACCTCTCCCGCATACCATTCTGCTTTTAAATCCACGTAAATCAGGTGTTATGATACTGCGGTAACGTTAGGGACCACTAAACATCCAAGCATAAAAAAAATACACACAGTCACTTGTTTACTTGTGCAGGTCCTCTTGGATTGGAACTCAAGGTTTATTCCTTGATATAAATCCCACAGAGATACACCCAGAGGATGTCTCGTCTCTCATCTGTGAGGCTTCTTCTCCAGAATTGATCTTCAACCATCTGTGACCCGGATGACCGGGAACCTTCCCGGCCGGAGTAATTGTTTTTGAAAAACAATGCTGGAAAATATCAGGTTCTTGAAATAAATGTTGAATTTGACTTCATGTTAAAAAACATTTATGTGGAAGAATATCGATTCTAGCTGTAAAGGCACACAGAGAGGGATGATCTGAATATGAAGAGGATGAATTTGTTAAATTCACATTATTTGCTTACTTTTCAGTTACCTTAGGGACCACAGTATCTCATTGTTACATCACTGGTGCCATATTCAAGCTTAAAACCATAGAGCCATAAAAGCATTTAAGTAGTTGCAGAGACATAAAGAATCAGTGGTCAAATCTAATATAACAAACACATTTTTGTCTAACATTCCCCTTGAATTGCATTCTCAGGAAGGAACTGAGCACTAGATTAACATAATCAGGGAAATGCGTGCATATTATCACTGACCATGCCTTAAACTGCTGATATTTAGTGTTTCAAAATAAAAAATATATTTTGAATTTACCTCTTTACCAACTGTTATATAACAGTGTTGTCTGTGACAGGATGGGATTTTTCCCGTGACCCGACTGCCGCTCGACCACCGCAGGACCTTTTGTGATGATGTATTTTATTGTTGACGGGACAGGCTGACAGTAGATAGCAGGCATAGTCTCAATAGGTAAGGAGAGAGTTGCCAGGCAAGCGAAAAGTCCAAGGGGAGGCGGACGAAGCAGGTGAGTCGGGGACAGACCAAGAAGAAACGGTGGAAATTCTCATATCATGGGGAACATGGAATTAAAAGAGATGACTATTACAATCTGGCAACCAGGTGAGTCTGGGGCTTGTGCCTCTACACTCGTCTTGATTGCTGTGATCGGGTTCAGGTAAACGTAATCAGGTGATTGAGAGCGAAAGCAGATGTGTGGACTGAGGGAGGACAGCGCAGCGGATAAGTATGGAGTCAAGGTTAGACTGTGACATTGTCGTCTGTCATTCAACTTCTTTTTCACTACCATATGTTTTGTGTGACAGAAGAGGTATTTGTGAAGATGCATCGGTGTTTCAGATATTAAGAAATATAGCAAATTCATATTTTATTTATTCTGTCAAATAACTTGTTAGTTCCCTGTGATGTAAATTGTATATTCACAGAGAAAAAAATATAATTTCATGCCGTTTTATATGTTAAACATAATTGTACTGTGTATGAATATATCATGATGTTACCAAAAAGTTTTCAGAAATCATGAAAGATAAGCCCTTTTCTTGTTTAAAGTATGATTTTCGAGTTTTCATACCAAAGTGGCACATGGTTAAAATAATTACCTAAAAGCATGCATATTCTATGACAGAACTCCCCATAGAAAGGGACATTATTTTTCACTGTTACACATTAATGGAAAAAGGAAAATATGATGAAGCACCATCTGACTAGGGGATCAGTGCATTCTTAAGGAATTACACTATAGGGAACACAAAGAAATAATGTCAACCAAATTTAGTTTGTCTGCATAACTTATAGTTTTTTCGGTGGGCTTCAGGTTGTAACGGTTTAAGGAGAGAGGGGCGGAGGGTGGGGGGTGGACGGGGGCGGGGAGGGGGGGTCATATCCAAAGAGACAGCCACTAATTCTTCACTTCACAGTGAATAAACATGTGCTGTCAGGCTGACTAATGACCGGGTTTATGCTGCAACTGAATCAAGAGAAAGTCTCTGTCTACCATTGTCTGTCATGTTCAGATGGACCTTGTAGCTGATGTATTGGAAGGTCTGGCTCTAATTACATGCTACACAGGCATCCACTCGTCCCCCAAACCATGTGTTATTTTGGAAAAAATGGGTGATAAATACACGAAACGCGTGCTTTTCTCGCATGCATTCACACAAACAGTAAACACAGTAAGAATCAGTAAACACTCCATCATCAGGTGTGACACTTTCTTCAGCCTCAGCTCCATCGCTGGCAGCGAAAATGCAAGTGTAGATGATTCCCGTACATGGATCAACTGTAATGATTGTTCTCCAAAGTACTATAACATTCACATCACTTGAATTAAGCTTTCCAATGACATCGTATGCTAAATGTGGCCGTAATAGTGAGAAAATTCTGGGCCTCAATTGCAGACTGGACAACTGTTTTTTCTTTCAACCACAGATTTTACTGTCAACCACTGGAAGGCTGTCTGAAAAAATAAAAGTTTTACCAAAATTGGTGGAACAGCGTGGCCTTATCAAGGCAGAACGGGACAACAATTAACATGACAAGAGGTGACACGCAATCAACAGAACATTATGCAGTTTTTCCAATGTGATATGCAGAAATATATATTTCATAATTTCTATTACATTTTTTCCAAATGAGATCTTGATGTACTACGGAATATATTTAACGACATTCACAAGTAAAACCTCTCCAGTAAAATCTCGATCGCCACTGAGGGAAGGAGAAAAAGAGGGAGTTCACATAAGGAAAGCCTAAAAATCCTTTGGCAACCCCCTATTGGGCCTTTCTCAAAGCTGAAACTACCAAAAGAAATGGTTCGGAACGGGAAAAAGACAGCATTAATTATTGGACAGAAAAAAAAAATGGAAGTCTTTCAAACAAACACAAAATCCTAGAACATTTCAAACCATATAGCACTTTAAGGCAGAGGCTGGTCCAGCCCAAGGACAGAAGTTTGAGAATGTTATGTCATCTGTTCAGGGCAATGACAAGTGTGATGACCTCAACATCATGGCAAAAAAAAATAACCTCTCCACAAACGGATGGCCTAACACAGGAGAACTACCTCTTCGGTTCAGGACTCCGCTGTCTTTAAACAGCACAAGGACAAGGGTTACTTCTTTAAGGGTTGCAATGCTCGCACTCTGGCCAGAGAAGATAGATTGTTTGAGACAGGAGTCAAAGAACCATTGGTCAAACTGGAGAAGAAGAACAGAGGTGGTCTCGTACACTGAGTTTCAATTACCTATGAATCAGTCCTTAACTTAGCCCTATCTGTTGACCTATCGCTACCCTACGAATTATCTGAACAGGTTTACGGCTCACACCAAACTCCAATAAACCCCATTGAAACCTCGATTCAGTCGAAACAATAGACTTCTCTTGTATCTTAACATTCCACACATTAAAATCCCCTTTAAATGCCGACTCAGATGAGCCACCCAAACTCTGGATCGGGGAGTACACGTATGCACACCCTGTGACCGGCCAGTCAGGGCTGAACCCCGCCACTTGCCCAATGACAGCTGGGATAGGCTCCAGTCGGCATACAACTTAGAGATAATGAATGAATGAATAAAAGTCACATTTATGTGAAAAGTCAAACAAACATACAAAACATAATTTGATCATTTTCAAGACAATGCTTTCTGATACATTAATAAGAAAGCAAAGAATATGGATAGTATGCTTCGTCTCTTGGGGGACAAAAATAGCTACCAGCTTCATGAATATGTGGATGTTGTGGTTTAAAACAAATCCTCCGGGATCAATCTCAGAATTTGAAATGAAACACAAACTGAGTACTGATGCTGCGGTTCATCCATCTGGTCACATAAACTCACAGGTTTTCTAGTTGGCGCATATACCTGTATGGACTGGATCTACTACGGCTGAGAAGATGGCTATTCGCAAAAGTTATGTTGCCTAGACTGCCTGTACAGTGATTGGGAGGCCAATGAAACATATTACAGCAGTTTTAAATGTAAAGGCATTTAGCATCATCCCAAAGAGCCATTCTTCCACAGTGCATCTCAATAATGTATTGGCTATAGCTAATCAGTGGTTGCTATACATATAAATATGTTAGGATGAGGCTTCATACTCATAGAAACACTTGATTACTTCTCAGCATTTAAAACTCTAATGGATTTCTGAGAAATGCCTGATTCCCGAGTTGTTTATTACTTTATTTTATTCTTGCAGCGCTAAAAACATGTCAAAAGATCATAATATGAAATTAAAGAGGCAACGCACCTATTTAGATCCCAACCTAAGCCGTAATAATGATGTATGCCCACAAGATTTGTGCGGGGTGGAAAACAAGTGCGCACATATTTTGTTCTGGCATGTTCTTTTTTTTCCTTTGCTAACAAGTTGAAGTACCTCTGACAGAGATATACAGCCATGTATGTCCAGTAATTACAATTTCTCAAAGAGCTCAAGTTGTAAGACGATTACTCTTGTCTGATCATGTCGACAGTTACCTTTAAAAATCAGTCCTGGATCATAACTCTAAGCATTTAAAAAAAAAAATAGATATTAAGGATACCTTCCTACTTAAGGATAAGTAAAAAATTAAAACATTTCTCCATGTAATAATGAAAGATTGCGTGTCAATTTTAGGTAGCTTATATAAAACTTATGTTGTGTAAAAAAATTCAAATAAACACATCTTGCAGACAAATATTGAAAAATATTGCAGGGCTGTAAAAAAATGTTTTGATTTATAAATCTCGCAAACATTGTCAAAAACCTGTTATTCATGCATTTTGATGCACATTGAATATTCCAGAATAGGCCACACCTTGTCATTCAAGGGAAATTAATGATTAAAAAATGAAAAATAATCAGAAATGAAAGATATTTTAGGAGCTATTTCCTGTATCTTAGAAAGGGTTATGTGAAAGATACATTTATAATTACGGATCAAAATTAACATCTCTCTTTAGAAAACTTTTACTTCAAACTGCTGGGGCTGAACTTGTAAACATGACTCCACAAGGAGGCACTGGACTTTTGGTTGGTGCAGCGTAATGGAGTGTGTCACAATTATGAATTCACGTTATGAACCCGATCAGAAATATTATTTATTCAAAATAAAATAAAATAAAATAACAGAATTAAGCACATCTGCAATTGTGTATCTATTTATAATATACTTTTGTTTGCCAAATGTTCATATAGTAATTTAAATGAAGAGCAACGGCGAAACTGAACTTAAGTCGTTTTAATGTCATCAAGATATTGTCATTCTAATCATGAACTCAACATGTCTTTATGCTGAACAGAACTAAAACCATCCAGCAACAGCAGAGGGTTACTGCTTTGGTAAAAGGAAGCCTGTCGTTGAAAGAAACAAACATTTTCGTTTTCCTATTTTTTATTATTGGAAAAACATATCAATCATCCATAAAAAAGCTGACCTGATCATGAGTGGTTTCATAGAAAAAATGCATTCATTTTAATATATGAATCTTATAAAACATTTTCTTTTAACCTCTTGATGGGAGTTTACAAAGGTTAATAGAAAAATAACCAGACAAAATTGTCTTATTCATAATATCTTTCATTTTTATTATTTTTTAGGACTGGAAAAACATATCAATTATCTATAAAAAAAAAAAAAGCTGAGACTGATCATGAGTGGTTAGAAAAAAAATGAATTTATCTTAAAATGAGAATTTTTTAAAACCCTTTTCTTTTAAACCTCTTGATGGGAGTTTGCAAAGGTTAGAAAAAAAATAACCATACACATTTTTTTTATTTAGAATATTTTTCATTTTTATTATCTTTTAGTACTGGAAAAACATATCAATCATCCATAAAAAAAAAAAACGGACTTGATCATGAGTGGTTAGAAAAAACGCATTAATTTTAAAATTTTAATTTTTTAAACCCCTTTTTGTTTTAAACCTCTTGATGGGAGTTTACAAAGGGCAATAGAAAAATAACTAGACACAATTTTATTTATTTATAATATAGGAATTATCATATACCAATTTAAATAATCCAAAATGCTTATTCAGGAGCCTGTTAACATGATGTAATTGTGCTTTTTACCCTGTCTGCCCTCATATGGCAGCTCTTTTTCATTAACACAACAAGGTAGGAGACAAGGTGCTGAAACAGGCAGCCTCCCATCGGGACCTCACATCACCTACTGCTCACCCCCACTTACACGAGCACACGCGCAGAAAGATGAAATTGATTGACAGGTCGTCGGAGTGAAATGCTGCAACAGTAAAAAGTTTCCCAGATGTTACGACAGTGGTTTTCACAAAACACAAACACCGGAAAGCAATGCGCATTACGACTGCTTAGCAATCATAGCATTGAGCGAAATTCACGGGGTAAAAAACGATGAAGATGATGTCCGTATCTATCATTCCAGATGATGAAGTAAATGTGAAAAGTGTACTTTTCCCCCAACTTCCATCCCCAGCAGCAGATATTTATGTCACGCCTTTAGAACTTGTCTCTTTTGCTGGGACACTGGATACATTGTGTTGTTTTAATGACATGGTGGGATCACATTCTTTGTTCATTGTTGTTTAGGAAAGTGTAAAAATCTTTCAAGCCATTTATGTTGGATTGTATCGTGTTGATTGCTGTTTTCTTAGTTCATTTGCTTTCATGCAAGTCAAGGTCACTGGAGAGTTTTGGTACCATGCTACCCAGTTTAAATATGAATAAATACCCAGAATGTCCTGTACAAATAATTTTGTTCACAAAAATGGGTCACAGGTTTGTGATTCTTGCTCAAATGAGTTTATAATTCTCCCTCATGAGAACAATTCTTTCTTAAAAGGGGCCAAACTCAACGGCCATTCTTTATTTTTTCCTTATTTTTAGATACACTTAGATAAAACGAACGCTGTTAACACAGAAAAGTGCTGCAAAACATTTCCCCGCCATGAGAATACTCAGCTTATATTTGAAAGGATGGTGATTTATTTAAAGAAAGCTGTCAGTAACTGTTGTTGAACTGCATCGTTTTATGCTGAAAAGTCAGACAAATATTTCTCAAATGTCATGATATTAGAACCTCCAATATTAACGTAGTAGAGTTTATCCACATGGAAATGTACAGCCTTCAACATAGCTGTTGAAATAAACAGATATCTCAGACAGATTTGATGATAATCAAACATTAAAATATTTACTATAAGGCTGTTTTATTTTTATTTTTCACTATTTATTGAATAAATAGTGTAATTGATTCAATCCAAACATACAAAATACTGCAGGTGGACGTATGTGTATTTTTCAACAGACATGTGATGCACGTGTAAAAAGAAATCCAAGTGTATTACCTCAAAGGCATCCACATGCCAAATACACACTGAAACTGCAGACTTTCTCACATGCACCATCATAAAGATCAGTAATGAAATCCAGACCCCCTTTGGGTAAGTTAACATTGCTTTACACAAAATACTATGTCCTGAATGTTTATTATGCTTGCAGATGCTTCCCACTCTGACAGCGGCAGGCTGGTGAGGGAACAACACTGCAGGCTGTGTGCGGTCAGTCGACAATTCACCAACACATTCCCCTCACTGCATAGTATCACACATTACTGTTTTCTTTTCATCTCAGGAGCCAAACTCGATGCTTCCAGCCATCTGCTCAATTTGCCTGTCTATCCAATGTATGTCAGTCCTTTCAACCTAATCATCATTTATCTATGGAGCCTTCAGGACGTTGGTCGCTGTCGTCCTGCCGGCTTCTTGTCCACTCATCCCTCCATCCCTCCCCTCCATCCACCTATCCATCCATCCATCCATCCTCCATCCATCCATCCATCCATCCACCCACTTGGGTGGTGGATATCCTGCGGACACAAAATGCCTACAGTGTCAGAGGAGAGTTCCCATCTTTCAGCATTGAAATCCAAAATCCAGAGAACACATACTCTTACACACACGCACACTGGACACACTGGGCCCCTCACTCGGCACCCCCCGCCCCCCCATCACGCCTTGCTTGGCTGTATTATGACAGGTGGAGGGTACACATACTGTGTGTGTGTGTGTGTGTGTGTGTGTGTGTGTGTGTGTGTGTGTGTGTGTGTGTGTGTGTGTGTGTGTGTGTGTGTGTGTGTATTTTTCTTGGTATGATATCAGGTAAAACTTTGATATCATTAAAAGTATGTGAGGATGAGGAAGATGATGGGTAACAAAGCATAGAGTTGAGAGAAAAAAATATGGACGGTGAGATGGGGGTAAAAATGCTTTGGGGGACAAAGAAAGGAAAACTGGGGGACAGTGGTGACAACAAAACAGAAGAGGAAGTGATGATAAGGTTTAAGAAGAGCAACTGTGTTGAAACCTTAAAAGTGCAGAGGCTGATGGGATGAAATACGATCAAACTGAGTAAAAGACAGTTTTAACACCACAGTTTCCAACGGAAATGAAGAGGTAATAAAAAAGAAGTTTGCAACCATATTAAAAGATATCCCCCAGTTCCTAGATTTCTATTCTCAATAAATAATTTGACATTTTATTGTGCAAGACCTCTTCCCTGCCTCTTCTTTCTGTTCTCCATGCCAACTATATCTCCTTTTCTGTCATTTTATTAATTCATTTTCTATAGCACCAATCCTCCACATAGGGTCACGGAGAGGTTTTGGGGGGATCGGGACAAATTTTGAGCCTTCAATCAGTTCTGTTTACTGTTTGTTTATGGACTGCACACACATGCTAACTTCACTCCAAAAGACCAAAGTCTGCTGAAGTTATCTCATTTTTCTGACCATTGCAGTGAATTCTAGTGAGAAGTATCCCATCAGTGCAGGGATGGGCTTGTGGTCAGAGGTACAGACAAGCATGTTGAAAAGGGGATCTTCAGCCGTAATAATCCCAGTTGTTGCACACTGCTAGTGTAAAATTTTTATTTTGTGAGAATCTTACTTGCCATAATTTAGACTCACAAACCCAGTGTTAAAAGCTCCACTTAACTAAAGCTGTTTAGCTTCTGTTGATAAAATCAGTCAAAAACAATAACAGAGTTTTAATAGTTTTAAAAATGGCAAGTTTTTGAAAACATTCTCGTTCTACATGTTTCCATGTCTGTATAACTACAGTATGTAAACACAACCCCTGACTGCATATGGTTTGACAAACTGTCGATGGGTTATCTCATCTATTACAACCAGAACCAAAATCATAGCATATTGATAGTATTTCTATATTGCAAATGATCTTTTTAAAGTATTTGTAGTGCCAAAAAAAACACATTTACATCACCTGTCTGTTTTATCAACAGTCACATTAGTCAATCTGCAGATCCAGACCAGATCACCTCTTACTTGATTGAATTTTTCATCTAAATCTTCCCTGATAATTGGTCGACATGGAAATCTCGCATTTTTTGGCTAGCGCGAGACAAGACCTAATGCAAGCAAAGGAATTTCTCTAAGGCCTGGACGAAAAGAAGAGACGGCAGTGGTGGTCTTTGGGGACCAACATCTACTGGGTGGCCGGGAAACAGGAGCTGAATGATTATACACGCGCAGGAACACACAGACACACACATGCACACACACACGCGCGCACACACCTCATCGCCCCAGTCTTTTGCACCAAAAACAGATCTCCCATTACCCAGGCTTAAGAAGTCATACAACTGAGTTCTATGAATTGGACGCACCAAAGGCCACAGTGCCTCAGGAAACAATAATGAATATGGAGTGATGTCTGTATTTTGTGTTGCAAATGCAACCAGATGCAAAAGGTGGAGAGGAAAAATCAGGAGCAGATGTTGGTAACTTGCAAGACCTGTGACAGCTTTTTGGGACCATGAACAATGAATGTGCCCTCCAAGCATATTGTAACTCTACCCAGTGTGTGGGTTAATAAATACTTATAGCTCATCGTGACTAAAAGAGGTTAGAGAATATAGGAGCTCTGCTGCTGTCCCCCTGGGAAAGTTCACCTACAGTGTAAAAGAGGTAGCAAGGCCAGACATAACACTATCAAACTGATACATTGCTATTGCCGATGTACTGTACATGTAGTGCTGATTGGAGATTGTGTAATTGCATATAATCCTCCTTCATATTGGCTAGAGAAAGGTCAGACATGCAAACAACAAGATGCTGCTGCTAGTATGTTTCAGCAAAGAGACCGGAATTGCCATTTTGTGATTTATTTAATGAATGCATTCATACAAATGTTTGCTACGTATAACTTAAAGGGACAGAGCGGCCACCGAGCTCACTTTTCACGGGGATCTGCTTGGAATTACAAGCTTTGAGTTAGGATTAAAACAACGTAGCAGGAAGAATGAAAACGCCAGGTGTGAAAAAGACACACTATCAAGGTACCAAGGCCCCCCAGACATCAGTGGAGACCAGCGGGGTCGAGCTCATTACTAGCAGCTGATGAACACCCACTCCATCCACCTTGGTACCTTAACAGACCGTTGAAATCAAGCAACATCAGCAAGCTGCAGTCATGAGCCCAGCAGCCAGGGGTCTAGCTAGCAGTCAACTAAATATGATACAGCTGTGGCAGTATGATTGAAGATAACGGAGAGGAAGGCGAGTTTAAACTTTGCTAGTCAACCACAGCTGACAAGGGAATCCATTGACCCAGAAAAGCACTGGGTACGTAAACCGTGCCCCTCAGCTAACAGTGCTGGCGGGTGAAAGGCGCCGCCCCGGCGTCTGCCACCCAACCACCACAAAGTTGCTTTGGCATCTATGGTACGGCTGCTTTAACAAAGGACAATAATGCTACGTCATTAGTCAACATGGCGATCTTAAAGCCACAGCAATCTAAGCTGGTGCAGAATGTAAACAATGCCAGGGTTATCTAGGACTCTATACCTAAATCCAAAGGCATCTTTGGTGAGTTTTTTAATGTTAGAAGTATTGAATCAAAAGCAGAGCAATTTTGAACAAATTCTATACAATTCTCATCTTATCTCTATCCCCTAGGAATAACAGAGACCTGGTTGACCCCAACAACTCCAGCAGGCATCTTTTGTATCTCTGGGTAAAAAACCTGTAGGAGAGATTACACCCATTAAAAACAACGTACAGTATAAGCGGATCAACATTTTAACAATGACCTTGAATGTATTGGAGTTACTGTCACCTTTTCCCGATTCAAAATCATTGTTTTGTATAGCCTTCTCAATGGAAATGATGCTTTTTATGATAGCCTGCCTGAAATCCTAAATGAATATGCTAATAAAGAAATCATTTTGACGGGTGATTTTAATTTAATCTGACTTGACAGAACTTGCTGTAAGAAGCTAAGAAAACATCAAATATAAGCTTACTTTATCTCATCTGTATTATAACCGACATCTTTTATACTCAGGACTTACCTCAGGTGGAACACAAATTAAATTCAACAACTTGGACAAGCTAATAACTAAATCAAACTGTGAGCAGTGAAACATTTTAAGACAACAATTAAAGAAATTGTGTCCTCCATAGAGTACATTAACAGAAAGCCTCTGCAATGGTTGAGAAATGAGCTATGATATCTGATGAAGAAAAGAGACACAGCTCTTAAAAAAAAAAAAAAACTGAAGCAGGGATTCAAGACAACTGGCTTTTGACACCATCAACCACTATTTGCTCTTCTACAAATTATCCAATTTTAAACTTTCTGTTAGCATACTAAACTGGATTCAATTCATTCATGAAAGCCTGCAGCATTAGAAGTGCCTCACGGGTCAATACTCGGCACTCAGTTTTTATTGTTTACGTGAATTATCTCCCCAGGGTATGTAGCGATGTCAAAACAACAACGTACGCCGAAAATGTTGTCCTAGTCACTCAAGGGAAAATACAAATGCTGTTACAGCCAAGCAAACACCAGCGATGGAAAAAGTTGCCGGGTGGCTATGTACTAACCATACATTCTAAGCGAAGTTTGTGCACTAATGTATGTAAATGGTGAAGTAAAAAAAAAAATGCTGATGACTTGAAATACCTGGGGATTGTCATTTAGTCCAAGCTATCTCTCAAGAATCATATAAAGAAGGTGGACCATGTTTTGAAATATAAAATCACACAGAAACGATTGTATGGCACTGGATTCAGGCGAACACAATTGCGCAAAACCCAATACGATCCCTTTATGGACAGGCTCTTAAGTTCTTGGTAGGGAGACAGAGGCAGCGTCACCGCTGCAACACACTAAGCAAAATATAATTTATTGTATTCAATAATTACCTCCTCAGACATTCATTTAACTTTCAAAATAATTCATAAGTCTGCCTCTCCTCCATTGCAGACCTTTGTTTAACCCTGCTCTAAAACTAGAACCAGAGCCCTAAGGTCTGGCTCGAGATGGGAATGCAATGTCTTTAGTAGAAGGTCTGCTTTCGCTCAGGCTGCCTTCTCCTTTGGAGCTGTTGAAGAGTGGAACAAGCTCCCTAGTAATATAAAAAAAAACATCACAAACTACAACAGTGCTTACTTTTGATTAAAATATGTTTTTTTGAGTAATCAGTGCTGTCAGCGCTGACCATGGAATCGATACTGCCTCTATGACCCAATTTTATGATTTTAGTTTACAAAATCAATGAATCGTGTACTCTATGGACCTGTGTCCACCAAAAGGGTTCATCTTTTGCCACAGCTCATGGAGGATCATGGGATCTTCCATTTAATAGGGTTCAATATGGGAACGTATTTCAGAAACAAAAGACATCGGTTGGGTCTGCCAGTATCTATAACACCTGATACTTCCTGATACTCACAATGTTTGACACAAACCCTCCACTGTCTGTTTCTGTCTGAACTGAAAAAAACATAGATGAGAGGTAAAATGTCTTCAAAAATCTAAATAATACCAGTTGCTAACACAAGATTTTACAAGGAGAACTCAGGTGTCCTTGATTCCTTGATAAATCAATTAATAAATCCATCCATCCATCAAATATTCAAGTAGTCAGACTTTATGTAGCACTTGCTTGAAGTGCTTTACAGAATGAGAGCAAGTAAACAAAGCAGAAGCTAAAAAAAAGCTAACCAAATGCACAAACACATAAACAAACACACACAAACACACACACTCACTCTCACACACACACACATACACACACACACACACACACACACACACACACACACAAACACAGACACACACACAAACCCCTTCGCTCGCAGTACAATCTATGCATACACACTGAAAAGAAAGCAACTGAAGCGATATCTTACCAACAGCAATTTGCAGTGAGAAAACACAAGAGACAGGACTAATAAAAAAAAGCAGCAAAAAATATTGTTAAATAGATTAATAAGAATCAATAAATTTGAAAAAAGTATAACAATAACAATGAGGGATGATGGCTCAAACCAGAATTTAAATACCATATCATAATACTTGTAATACAAACAACTACAATTAAACAACACAACAAATGGGCTAAGAGACTATCTTCAGAAAATGTAAATGAAAGGACAGAATGCAATAAAAAGCTATAAATAAAATGTGATCAAAAGTAAGGCTAAAAAAGGTATGTCTTAGGTTTGCTTTTAATGGCCATACTCCGATCTTGGAGCTGCTCTCAGGCCGTACCATAGCCATGAACAAGAAGAATAAAAAACAGCTTCTTCATCCTGAGTTTATAGTTTTAACACTAGGAGTTAATAAAAGACCTCTACATGAAGACCTGAGAGTTCACTGTGTGGCTCATAAGTTAAAAACATGTCTGATAAATAAAAAAGACTAAGACCATTAGACTATTGAAATTGATCCTAGGAGGCACGGTGGTGCAGTGGTTTGTACTTCGGCCTTACAGCATGAAGGACCCTGGTTCGATTCTGACAAGGTGACCTTTCCGTGTGGAGTTTGCATGTTCTCCCCGTGTCTGTGTGGGTTTCCTCCGCGGCCTCCGGTTTCCTCCCACAGTCAAAAAAGGTTAATTGGTAGAAATTGGGAAATTGAGTGAGTGAATTTCCCTGAATGAGTGAGTGAATGACCGTCTGTTTGTATATATGGCCCTGTGATTGACTGGCGACCAGTCCAGGGTGTACCCTTTCTCTCGCCTGAAGTCAGCTGGGATAGGCTCCAGCATCCCCCTGAGTACAGGATAAGCGTCAGACGATGGATCGATGAAATTGATCCTGAAGCACAACCGGTAACGTGTGCAGGGATGTAAAATGGCTGTACTTTCAAGCACACGCGCAGCTGACTTCAAGAGTAATCATAATAGTACAATATTCTTTTCCAAAAGACCAGAAAGAAGGTCATTGCAAAAATCGATATTATAGGTTATACAAGCACAAATAAGTTGTCTATGTCAGCTTGGGGTGCAAATGGACGCACTCTTGGAATGTTTTAAGATGATAAAATCCTTTCTCGGTTATGTGTCTACTGTATGTTCAAAGTATTGTTCGAGTCGAAATCTCATCTATATTCTCAACTTTCACTGATGGTTTTAGCGCAAATACTTCCACTCTAAAATTCTGTTTTTCCCATAGTGTTTCACGACCAATAACTAGTATTTCTGTCCTTTACTGGTTGAGCAGTAATAGACCTATATCAGGAGACAAAGCAATGTAAATCTGTGAGTCATCAGCATAACTTTGGAAATGTATTCCCTGTCTATTGATGACATCACAGAGTTGCTTTAATTGAAAGTATATCTTGTAGATTAGCATTCATTCAATTTCTAGCTACATCTTTGTCAAATGATGCACTCGAGTCTAATATTACTGGGACAGAATTTTTTTCTCATGTGAACTTTGCACCTTAGGTCATGTGTAACCTTACTGGAGCATTCTCAGGACTATGATAAGCGCTAAAACCAGAATGAACGGATGGATGGATGGATGGATGGATGGATGGATGGATGGATGGATGGATGGATGGATGGATGAATGGATGGATGGATGGATATTTTTACCAATGATAAAATCATTCAATTGATTCAAAACAAGCTTCTCTAAAATCTTACTGCAAAAAAATGAGTACTGGTCTACAATTACTGGGGTCAAAAACATCCAAACTATTCCTCTTCAAAAGGGGCTTAACAAACACAGCAAGGAAAAACCAAGATCTGATGGCAATAATTTGCAATAACCATTAAATCTTCAAATAAAAAGCTATAAAATGTTTTTAATAAGGAGTTGGGAATGGGATTTAATAAGCAGGTTGACAGACTTAGTTGAGAAACAACTTAACAAGCATTTCAGCATTAACCAAGACAAAATCTTTAAGTGTTTTCCCCATATACAGACAATTACCCAAAGTCCAGATTCTCAGCTGTGCTTGCTGACTAAAGTTGAACTAGATCTGCTCTGTTATTGTCAATTTTGTCTCTGAAATGCTTGAAATTTTCCCACACCTCTTGCTTTAAAGCAAATTCAAGGACCCCAGCGGTGAGGAATGCCGAAGCTGAAGGAGTCCTACCAATCCTTTCAGGCCTGAGGGGTTCCGGAGGCAGCTGACAGGTACCGGCAGGCCAAGCGGCATGCAGCTGTGGTGGTTGCCGAGGCAAAAACTTGGGTGTGGGAGGAGTTTGGGTTGGCCATAGAGATTGACTTTCAGAAAGCGCCAAGAAGATTCTGGTCCACCATTCAGCGGCTTGGAAAGTGGAAACAGTATGCTGTCAACACTGTTCAGTGGGGGATTACACACCTCAGCCTCCCTGGAAATGTCTACTCAGTGTTACTAGAGAGGAGGGTCCGAAGATTGGATGAATCTCGGATCCTGGAGGAGCAATGTGGTTTTCGTCCTGGCTGTCGAACAGTGGGCCAGCTCTGCGCCCTTGGCAGGGTCCTTGAGGGCGCATGAGAGTTTGCTCAACCACTCTACATGTGTTTTGTGGGCCTGGAGAAGGCATTTGACTGTGTTCTGCGGAGAATCCTGTTGTGGGTGCTCTGGGAGTACGGGGTACCGAACCCTGTAATATGGGACATTTGGTCCTTGTATGATTGGTGCTAGAGTGTGGTCCGCTATGCTAGTTGTAAGTTGAACTAGTTTCTGGTGAGGGTTAGACACTGCCAGGGCTGTCCTTTGTCCCAGATTCTGTTCATAACTTTTATGGACAGAATTTCTAGGTGCAGACAGGAGATCCAGTTTGGTGACCTCAGGATTGGGTCTCTGCTTTTTTTGCGGATGATGCGGTTCTGTTGGCTTCATCAGACCTTGATCTCCAGCTCTTGCTGGGGTGGTTAGAAGCCGAATGTGAAGCGGTCGGGATGAGGAATAGCACCTCCAAATCCGAGACCATGGTTCTCAGCCAGAAATGGTTGGGTGCCCACTCCAGGTCAGGGAGTAAATCCTGCCCCAAGTGGAGTGGAGAAGTTCAGCTATCTTGGGGTCTTGTTCACAAGTGAAGGAAGGATGGAAGAGGACATCGACAGGCAGATCAGGGCAGTGTCAGCAGTGATGCGGACTCTATGCTGGCATAGGAACGCCTCTGGATGCCCCCTGAGTAGCTGGACTAAGTGGCATTAGTGGTAGATGATGGCTGGATGGATGAACTGATCAGATTTGGAAATTATAATTGCCTTGCATGTTTGATTGATTAATTACAGGTGATAGCAGTTCACAGATGGTTTGGTAGTAGGTGTTAGTTGTATTTCTCTCCGTTTCCATTCTGCTATGCAGCATTTTCTTGTTAGAAGTGCAGTAGTCTGGTCTTTCTTGGGAGGGGTTGGATTTAGGGAACATCTCAGAATGTTCTCAGTCATCCAGGAAATGGTCAATCGTTGTCAAATTTTTCTAGTAAATGGACTAAATTTCTTTCCTTGAACACGTTTAACCTCTCTAATTTGAGAGGCTCCTCTAGATCTTAGAGACTGTGGGGAGTTTCTGGTATATAACTGCTATCAGATGACCTGGGAGTAGATTCGCTCAGTTAATTGGTCTGCAGAAAGTGCACAGACAGCAGACCATAACATCAGCAAATAAAAACAGAGTAAGCAATGCCGTTCCTTACAAAACTAACTTAGTCGTTTCCAATCTAATGACACACTGACATGGAACAAGAAACACAACAATATCCCCAAAAGCAACAACAAGAACTATGTAAAGAATGTCAACCAAGCCCCACTGAGGTTGGAAACCTCCTTTCCAAAGGCCTAAACTTTGCAGTGACAGCAGATCAGATCCCAGTCGTCATCGCAACAGAAGCAGTCATATAGAACAATCATATCACCATTTCAGCAAGGGCATTTTCGCGGCATTCTCCAGAGAAAAGCTCCCTCCATCTGGCCTAATGTGAGAAAAAGAGGGCACTTTCTTCGCTCCAGAAAAATGAAAACATTATCATCCTCCCAGCAGACAAAAGTGGACGCACAGTCGTGTTGGACAGCAAGGATTACTGCTCTAATATGGATGATCAACACAGAGACCAAACAACATACAAAATCCTGGACCCAACCAATGACCCAACAGAACTCAGCCAATGACTGCATAAAAATGAGTCAGTTGTTCACAACAAGTTAAGAAAGACACAACTGTAGACAAACCACTCTTTTATTGCCTATACCTAGGAGAATCCATGCTATAGATATGTCATTGGCGGTTCTCAGTCATCCAGCCATTTTTGTCAAAATCTTTTCTTGGCAACTGGACTTTTCTTTCTTTGAACACATTTTACCTCTCATCTGAGAGGCTTCTGCATTTAGAAATGAAATTGAAGTCCATTTGCCACAAATATTGTGATTTTTACTGTATTTTATATGTATATTGTAAATATTGTGATTGTGATATTGTGAAATATTGTGATTGTGACAAGCATGCTATATATTCATGGACTACCTAAAATCACAAGGAGGGAGCCCCACTCAGACCCACTGTCAGCAGTAACATTTGTCTCACCTTCAACATCTCCAAGCACTTAGCAACAATTCTGGTTCCATTGGTTGGTGACACCACACATCCCCATCAAGAACTCACAGGACTTTACCAGCTAAGTTAAACAAATTAAACCTAACCCAGATGAATTCATGGTTTCCTTTGACTAAACCTCCCTTTTCACATGTATTCAAAATGTCATCTGGCCAGAGAGGACCAACGGTTTGAGAGAGGAGTCAAAGATGACCTTCACCAAACAGTGGAGAGGCCTTCGACAACCTTTCACCTACGTACAAGGCCCTGTAAAGATCTATTCCAAGATAGACAAATTGACACACACATACCTGTAGATCCAGCTGCACCTTAAAACTCACTCTAGGAGGTCAACAACCCACACCACTACCCAACGACCCCCTCCAGAACCTCAACCCAATTGAACTAATGAACATTTTTGTTACCCAGAGTCACAAGCACATCAGCCTTACAACCACCCATTGAAATCCAACTCAAGTGAGTTTCCTGATGTCTCATCCTTTTCCCAAAACCACGTTCTCGTAACGATGCATACATTTATGCTGCAACCCCATTCAACCCTTTTGCTGCATGACAACTCATTCATTAACAGAATCAACCCTTTCGACCTGGCCAATGCCCCCCCCCAAACCCCAGCAGTATATATATACTCGAAACTATCAGCAATGTATTCTTGAATGACAGAAGAAACATCTTCAAAGAAAAAAACTAAGTCCAGGTGCTATAATAAGATTTATGGTTAGACCATTTAAGACCAGGAACCACGCAGGGCAGCTAAGTGTAGGCGGGACCCGGGAGCTGATTATTGATTTGACTCAGCATCTGGTTGTCCCATCATTTATAGTTTGTACCAGGCCAGATATGTTGCTGTGGTCTGGGGTAGAGAGAATAGTGTATTTTATTGAACTTACGGTCCCCTGGGAGGATCGAGTTGAAGAGGCTAGTGAGTGCAAAAAAGCTAAGTATGCTGAGATGGCAGCAGAGGCACAGCAGCAAGGTTGGAGGGCTCGGGTGTGGCCTGTAGAGGTGGGCTGTCATGGGTTTGTGGCAAAGTCTGTCGTCGGTCTACTGACTGAGTTTGGCATTCGCGGACTGAGCCTGAAACTTGCGGTCAGTAATGCGTCTCGGGCAGCAGAACAAGCCAGCGAATGGTTGTGGCTAAGGGGGAAGCATGGTAGCTGGGGACTTCGTTAAGCAAAGGATGTTTGCGTGGGGAGCAGCTATGTAGCATGGAGGAGGGGGTCTTTCCAGAACGCTGGAGTTCGCTGTCAAGCCTTCTTGAGGTGTTGTGGGCCTAACTCGATGACACCGATGACAGAAGGTGTCCACTTGAAAAAACCCTGCGGATATGCTTCAGGCTGCTGTTGGCTAATGTAGATAAGTGGTGGTCGGGGAGTAGCGTGCTGGTTGTTTGGTTTAGATAGCTTCTCTATAGCCTGAATTGGTGTATTTTCTCAGGAGCTTGTCACAAGGGACTGTAACACCTTGTCCTGTGTAGCAATGAATACCTAAGGGTAGTTCTTCACCGACCATTATGTGTAAAACCAAACTGCAAATGCGTCAGCACTCATCAGCAAATAAAAGTTATATTGTAAGACTGACATGCTATTTAAAGTTTCTGCCAAAGGAAGAGACCACATTATGCATGTTTCTTATTCTGAAATTCATTCAAGAGAACAATGGAACCAACCCACTTTAGACAAAACCATCACTGCCATAACATGCACCAATTGCTAAAACACTGATGCAAACTTAACACACGATCTTGAACTATGCCAATACGATGAAGCGTGACAAAGCCTCTGCATTACAGGAATTTAAATGCTCAATATTTTTTTGGCCCTTAGTCCCTCGC
The DNA here is from genome assembly GCA_901007705.1 of Fistularia tabacaria. NCBI lineage: Eukaryota > Metazoa > Chordata > Actinopteri > Syngnathiformes > Fistulariidae > Fistularia > Fistularia tabacaria. Next base: position 34,905 of record CAAKHD010009470.1, on the reverse strand, counting down.
GTGGTTACATTCATTTGGATGTCTTGCACCACTTACCACAGGAATATATGATCACGATCAGAATATTTTCTGATTTCATGCAGTAATTTATCTTATTTGTTATCTCATTGTTATTTTTCCTCATTTTATAGAACAAGACAACATAAAAAGGGTATGGCACCCATGGCAGAGACATTGAGTGTCTTTGAGAATTAAAATATAAAATATTTGTGCACTGGAAATTCAAAGCTGGAGTACTTATTAACTTTTTGTTTAGAACTTCCTCATGGGTAAAATCATGTGTGTAGACACATGTTTAACATATAACTGAATCCACTTCGAATGAAAAAGTGGAGATACAATGATGTTTAAAATTCCTCTGGTATTCCACTAAACATATACCATACATCAGTTTGAATTTTAAAGTCTAACATTTGTTTAAGGAAAAGGAAAACACATAGTTATGTGTTGAAAGGGTTTACTGTAGCGCATCTTCAGAGATGATATCCAAATGCAACACCGGTTTGGCAGATTATTCTAGTACCCGGATTGGGAGACAATGAGTTTAATTCATACCGAGATCTAAAAATATCAAGCCTAAAATTAAATTTGCTCACACTGAAAAGTTTCTGTGCACAGCAGTAAAAGAAGTAATCAAGTAAATTCCTCGAACATCAAATAGATTGAATGTGAGAATCTTCCTTCACTTGTAACATTCTTTCTAAGATTCTTACAGCTAAATCAGAAACGTTTCTGACGAACATAGTTTGTTCAGGCGTAATGTTTTTTAAATAGCTAAAATAACCCTGTATATTCCTTCTGAAAGGGATTCTGACAATCTCATGTCTCGATTTTAAAATATTACATGTATACACAAACGCGCACACACATACTGTATATGTGTCTTCTTCTTTTCCTTTCGGCTTTTCCCTTCAGGGGTCGCCTCAGCGAATTAAACCTTCTCCATTTAACACACTCATATTTATGTATAAATATGTATTTTAACAATGTATATTATATGTATGCATATATATATAATAAGCATTATATTAGCACATCTCCCTTGGCTTTGCTGTCAGAAAACCCTTTTTGGTCCTTCAGGGCCGCCGTAGTGTTGTCTCCCACTCAAAGATGGCGGTCCCGGTTCGCTGGAAGTTAAAACATCTTCTCAAAATTACCAGGAGGTTCACTTATCCTAAAAGACTTCTCTGCGCGGAAACGCGTTCGAATAATAAGGTAAGTACTACACTAAAAATCGTCCATATTGAGACAGTCTTTCTGAGTTTGCCACTCTCTCTACTCGTGATTTTGGCGGTCGAGTTGTCGTCAATGAAAATTCACGGTGAAGATTTTCTATGGCAGGTTAAGCCGTGCAGGATGTCCAGGGCATCAATGTGTCATGAGGTGAGATTGTGGCTACGGGAGATCGTGTTACAGTTAAAAAAAAAAAAAAACAGTCTCACAAATCTGTCCCACTCTTTTCTGACGTTGACTTATCTATCTTAAATCTTGACACCACTTAAATTTTATTATGTTGGTTTACTCGCCTTTATTAATTTGTTCCTGCTAATCTCGTCCTCATCTGAGACTGCTCAATCTCCTCCGGGATCAATAAAGTATTTCTGATTCTGACTGGGGACTGATTTAGTGGTTTGGCCAGCATAGTGATTATTATTATTATTTTTTTATTATTGTCAAGAGAATAGTTCAATAATCTAGTTACGATCCATGACAAACAACGCATACTCTTTAAATTCTGAAATTGAATTAATCAGCCTAACCTGTCAAAGGCTTTCTAATGTTCTTCAATGACCCACATGTGTCTAGAGGCAGGTAATGCAAAAATGAATGCAGCTCAACTGGAAATGTATCCTTAAAGAAACTTTGATTAGAATTGGATATGAGATGCATTAGTGATAATGAACACAGAATTCCCAAGTACAAAAATGAACAAGGATTTTCAAAGTTGTAGTCATGGCAGGGTATCAGCAGAATTTCTGTTTTCAGAAAACCCCAAAAGCCTGAAAAAGAAAATGATTTTTGCTGCAATCTAGTGGATTTGTTGAACATTAGCTTCGAGTTTAAGGTCCGCTGGAGACATAGATGCGCTGTGTTCATGCTCCTCCTCCACATATTTTTAGATGTTTAGCCTTCAGGGGAAAAAAAAAATGGGGAAAAAAAAAGTTATTTGAACTCCAACATCCAACTTTTGACTGAATTACCATCACTGTCATTGGAGTTATGGCCCGACATTTAGTGATGAAAGCTAAAGTCTCTGATCTTCTAGTGTACTTCCTTCTGCAGTTGGTTGGCATGAAGTTTATTGAGAGAGGTGATGAAATCTCTGGCATGCAGATAGTGATATTCTCTACGTTTGTTTCATAGCTGTTGTTGTAAAAGCCTCTGATGTCCTGCTGGGGCTTTACAAATATAGCTAATCCATACTTTGGATGGTGGACATCAGCTTCCTATTTCATGCCTGGTCGTTTTGTGTGTTTACTCATTGGATCCAAACGGGTTCCCTGCATACTGACAATGTCATATCCGTTGCAGTGGCTAGCTAGCCTGTGTTGTAGTGTTTCCTTTGACGTTAACTGAGGTAGTGACTACAGCTGACCGACCCTGACGCTTGTCGCGCCGTGTCATCAAGATATATTTGTTACTCTTTGGCGGTCGGGACTGTGAGAATTTGATACTTTAGTCAGTTCCTGTAGTACTGCTCCTGTCATCAGCGTTGCCTGAGATGCGCTGCGTGGAGGCTTCTGCATGCATTCTTACTACCTTCACCATTAGTTTTGAGTAGTGAATAGGGAGTTAATTTTGTTTAGGCTTTGTCTCAATTTAGTTAAGCCGTGGTCATGCTTAAGATCTAGATCAATATCAAACAATTGACCACAACTTCACCTCTGTATGCTACAACAAATGCAGTTTGTTTTAGCCTGCTGCCCAGTCACAGAGCATTGTGAGGGACTTAGCTGAATAATCCTTGTGCTCCTTTTCACATCTTTCACATGCACATACATGGGTGTATATGTGCTTGTACAACTGTGTGTGTGTGTGTGTGTGTGTGTGTGTGTGTGTGTGTGTGTGTGTGTGTGTGTGTGTGTGTTTGTAACAGTGTCTCATCTGCTTTAAACAGTACATACTTTCTCTAGCTTAGCATGTGACAATGGTCCTCACCAATCCAATTTGTTCACTATAGATGCAATTTGTTCACGATGTGTTACTTTTGTTTGTTCAAGATGTGCGAATGCCTCTATAAGGAGCACAGTGATCGTCTGGCGACCGGTCAAGGGAGTACCCTGCCTCTTGCCCAATGGCAGCTGGGATCTGCTCCAACATCCCCCGTGACCCTGAGTAGGATCACCCATGGATGGGTGGATGGATGAAACCCTGCAACAAGTTGTTGTATGAGCTATAATACTGCATACCCCCTTCTGTATTTTCAGTCAAGTGCCAAAGAGATGTATCAGACGAGGGAGGAATGGGTAGGGCGTTAGTCGTTTCTTTTTAATCCCCACTGCATGGACACTTGTTCATGTAAACTTTGGAATCTGATTTGGAGCAATCCAGTTTAATTTGAATGGATTCTGCCTCATCCTCTGAATTAAAAGATGCAAGGAAGAAGATTGGCATCTTCCTCGTCCTACGTGACACCTCCTTTGCTGTATCAGAGCACTGATTCTGGGCCTTCTTTCCTCTTTCAGCAGGTTGTTTAGAGAACTCCACACTTCAGCCCTGTCAGATTAAGGCAGGCACTTTAAATCCTTAAACCTGGGATTGATTCCAGTGGCAATCTTGAGTCTGGCAAGATACGTGCTTTTTTTTCAGTGGGCCAAGACTTCATAAAAAAAACCCTCAGTCATCTGAAGACCCACATCTCGTACTAAACTGTATTAAAGTCAGCTGATGGAGCCGTCTTCCCTCTGTTGCAACATTGGGTGGAAAAATTAGTGATGAATTACTGAAATGATTACTCAATCCAGCTTTACAAAGTGTGCTTCTAACTGTATTCCGTTTCAAAGCGCTGTCTATTCATTTCATAAAGTAGAATTGTCCATTTAATTGCTTCTCCTTTTTTCTTTTCTTTCGCCAGCTCGAGTGTTTGGCAGCGGTAGCCTTAGCCTCAGGGGGAAGCAGGGCGTTGAGTCAAATTAGTAATAGAGTAATTCTTTTGGATGTTTAAGTGAAAAAAGTTAACATAATAATTTTAGCAGCCCAACACTCACACACATATTCTTACCATGGTCAGCTATTGATTTGGTTCCCTCAATTTCTATGTAATTCCACATCTCAAAATATGAGTGGCAGAAAATAACACTATTAGTCAGCAATAACCCTCTTTTTGTAATAGTAACCAAGAATTTGATTTGACGTGGGCAATGTGAAAGCATGAAAACTTCATGTTCTCTTTATGGTTGAGCCTACTGAATCTTAATGCATAATTTACGATTGATAATGATCAGCTAGAAGTTGAGGAATATATTGCATTTCTGTGGCCATTTAAAGACGGAAGTAAAGGAATGTGTCGCATTTCTGTTACTTCTCAATGACTTAAACATTTGATGGGCCACTGAGTTTACATATACAAGCCAGTTAAAGCTACATGTCGAGATGAACTTCAATCCATTATCGCAAATAGTTATTTTGAGGTCACGAACTGCTCAATAAAACTAAACAAATTTTGGACCTCATCTTTAATATTTTCACCAAAACACCAAAAGGTTTCTTAAATAACAGGTTCTGCTGAGAGATGATCGGAAGATCCTCAAAGCCTTTTCAGCTGTTTCTCTGCAAATTCATAATCACCCAGTGAAGGATACTCGCGGCCCGATTTCAAATCAGTTGTTCAAGTGAATAATTGAAACTAATAAAAAAAGGAAAAAATATCCAACACAGCTTCTTCAAAAAATTGGATAATAATAAAAATGAAAATAGAAAATTGGATTTTGAAGTGTAAAATACTAAGTTTGAAATGATAAATGCGAATGCTGAGGGGGAAAAAAAAGAAATCCCTCAATGTTAAATATGAACATTTTAATTCAATCTGTATATGTTATTTTCTCTCTATAATTTCAAACATTTATTTATTTATTTGCTTGCTTGCTTTACCGCATTTAGAATATGGAGTTATCAAGTGCAATGTTTCAGTTGGACCACCAATTGCCATTTGGTCGAGACGTATTTAGGTTAGGGAGCTTGGTCCCCAGCTGGAGAGAAGGTATATGTTGGGTCAGGATCAGAATCGTTTTGGCAAGTCATCAATGGGAATTGACAGATGAGCTTGACGAAAATGTAACCACACAAGTATTCCAAATACATAGGTGGTTGCAATGTGCTCACTTTTTTTTTTGTTGTCCTGTTTGACCTAAAGTGACGTAAATGAGAACGTTAAAGACGTCTTTATGTGCTTCAGGGAAGGTAGGGCAAACAGTGATCGGTAAACAATATGCATCCAACATGAACGTGGTTGTGAGCCAATAGATAAGTCAGATAGGACAACTCCCGCTAAATGAACACATTGTTATTAAATGTATGTTTCTCAACGATTCAAAAATACTATTATAGTATTTACAAACACTTGGATATCATGCGATAGGAGTTTTTCTCCACCATTTCCATGCTCATGAAAAACTTGAAATCATCAACATTTAATTACAAACCCATTTGGACTTTTGTAAATAACTAACCAGGATATTATAGAGCAGTTGTGTGCTTCAGTGTTTCTAACACCATTTTTCACACTTCCATTGTCGTCTATTTGCCTTCGCTAATGTTTTCCAACCTCTGTTGGTGCACATACAAGACACCATCATTTACGAAGATTATTTCTTCTGTCTTGTGTAGGCCAACAATATTAAGTTACATAGTCATGCATGACAACAAAAGAGCCTTCGCCAGATGCTAATGCTACCCTCTTATCTGCTGTCTGCTATTATCTCACAACTAAATTGATTTTGAACTGCAGTGATTATTTAAACCTCCTTTCTCTGGTGATACATAGCGTGAAAATTAGATAACAGGCTCAAGCCCTCCTTCCAGACAGCAGTTTTCTTCATTTCTCCATCTCACTATCACTTACTCCAAACTACCTCTTGAAAAGAAGTCATTAAAAATAGAAAACAGTAAACTGGCTATGATAAGGAGAATGTATTGACATATCAACACTTTCATTTGTTGCCATGTACTTCTGTATATGAGTCACTATTGGGCTGCCTTGTGATATGATGACTTAAGAGAAGATAAAAAATGTCAAAATATTCAGACTTTCCTTTCCTCTTAAAGAAACAAAAGAGATTACTTCGCAAAGTCATTTATAATATTCTATCAAAATTGTAGCATATGCACCCTCTGTATATGTATACGTACTCCAGCCTCGTGTCTGCTATTAGTACAGTCTCCTTGTCAGACTGCCCCGTGCTTGTGGTAATGTTATTTATTCATATAATTTATGTCAGCCCTGTGCTCCAGGAAAGAGGAAGACTTCCAATCTGCATCTTCTCCTTAGCTCTAAAATCACTTACTTTCCCGTCAGCTAAAACCATTTAAGCAGCTCCCTCACCACATGTTACATTTCGACAAGAGCAGAGAAAACATGGCCTCCCCTTTGAGAATGATCATTAACTGCCCTATTTATTTTCAGCTGTCAGAAATGCCTTTTAATTCTTAGTAGTTCCCTCTGTGCAATTTGCTTTGTCACAATTATTCCCCTGCCACAGCTCTATCTCAGACTTCCTGCATTATGCCGTTTTGTGATTTACCATCATATTCAGTTTCTTAAGAAATTGGCCCATGCATGATTGCTATCATATGCTGCTGAATACATGTCAAGCCAAGGGGAATTTAAAACCGTTCATAGCCGCGATACCTTCTCAAGTGTGTTGGGATTTCACAGGATATTTTTTTTAGTTTTTGTGTTTTAGTACACATTTGGTTCCTTATTGTAGTGACTCTTCCTGATCATCTGAATGCCTAATGAACACATACTAAGTAACTGGTATTGTGCCTCTGAGCTGCAATACAGCCAGCAGATCCTTATTGTTCAGGAGAAACTGACTAACCTGTTCAATTCGCCGGCTAGATAAGAACTTTGGGGAACCACCATTCCTGCATGTTGACAAAATAAATGGCATATGGCGGATATTTTTGTATGTTTTGACTTTTATGTTTTTCACAGTTAGTTTTAGCTCCCCTGTCCCTCATTACCTTCCTACATGTTAGGTTAATAAAACACACTCCATTGTCAACACAGAAGGGGAAGGAAGTGGCTTAATGAAACTGTGTAAAACTCCCTCTAAGTACCTCTGTGTGAAAACAAGTTGTTCTGACATTAATGTGCTTATCCAACAAGCGGGAAAAAGGGTTACAAATGAGTAAAATGGGGCTCGGCTTAACCAGCTCCAATAAACCTTCCTGGTCGATACTTTGCAGAACTGTAGATAGCATAACCCCTGTACAGAAACAATTTTGTTTGTAAGAAGAGTTTATACAAAAGAATGATATGAAGACTAAGAATTGGATTCAACTACTCAATCAAAGAATAGAGACCAGATTTACATTGTAAGCAAAGTACTTCAAGAAAAGGTCTCAACATTCTGAAATAAAGATCAGCATCCAATCCAAAAACAAAAGATCTCTGAATATCTTTCATTACTCCTGTGTCTGTAGTGGTAAACAAATATTTGATAAATAATAAATGAAATAGTGTTAAGGCAGTGCAGATTAGTGCAGTGACAATTGTACATTTAGAAAGTGTGCATGTTGAATGTGATTGTTTGTCAGGGCTTGTTTGTTGGGATTTGGCCAAAGCTGTCCTGGGACAACCCTAAACCGCGGTTTTCAAATATTTGCAGGACTCGGCAGTGTTTTCCATCTTGATGGGGGCAAGGTGGCACAGTGGGTAGCACTTCCGCCTTACAGCACGAAGGTCTCTGGTTCACTTCCATCAGAAGGCTTTTGCAGATGTTGTAGACAGAGTTTGCATGTTCTCCCCGCGTCTGTCAGTTCCATCCGGGGTGTACCCCCTCCTCTCGCCCAATGACACCTGGGATAGGCTCCAGCACCCCTCCAACCCCCTGAGACCCTGGATGCAATATAGGTAGTGAATTAGTGAGGGATGTTGTGATATATTATTTAACATGGACAACCTAAATGTTTTTTGTTTTTTTTTCTGTAAGAATTCCATGCAACAGCATGTTGCATAGCTAAATCAATTACAATAAGTCAAAGTTAAGAAGACATTTTTGGTCGCTTTAAATACAGTGTGTAGAAAAGTAATAACATTTCAAGTTTTATTTTAACCAGATTACAGTTTCCTGTCTAGAGTCACCTCTGCTCCTGTTTGCGATCTCCTCATTGGCTGTATCAGAAGTTGATCCTTTAGAAGCTACAACCTGTAAGGGCTGGAGGCTGTTCCTCATGCCTGGTTATTTTTGGAGCTCTGTCGGGCAGTGTCTGCGGGGAGTGCTGTTTTTGAAGGGCCTCCAGTCCCATTAATCAGCCCAGGGACCCCACCGCGTTAGCAGGCCCTGAGCCCTAGCCCGCCACACTGCAACGTTCTGTTCCTGTACCCTAGCTCTCTGCACAGTGTGAAGCTCAGAGGAACCTCATCAATCTCACCTGTCCCACACGTCAACCACAGATTTAATCAAATGCTTTTTTGGGCCTTTCCCTTTGCTCCCCTCTAGCACACTCGCTGAAAGGAAAAACAGAAAAAAAAAAAGTGCAAGTCTAGACTGAGCTGGAGTCTCTTTTATTCATATTTATTTCTTTTTTTTTGTCAAGTTGCTGCTTTCTTCTTTTACTTTGGTTCTTCCCATCCTATTCACCTCACTCTTCTGTCTGATTTGACACCTGTAGGTGGTTATGTATACTTGTTTCATGCCGTATAGATACACTCATGCTTTGGGTTGTATCCTGAAAGGGGGAGCTAATGTGGTGATCTCCATCTCTTGTGTATCACCTCACTGAGGTTAAGCTCTGTTGGTGAAAGGTCCCAAAGAGAGAGAAAGACAGAGATGAAGCAAGATACAGAGTTGTGGAGGAAGGCTTCAGCATGATGCCGATGTTAATACGGTACCTGCAGTGCTGAGGACAGAAAAGGAACACTGGATTCTGTGTGTCTCAACGAGAGCTGGTTGGCAGCAAGGGGGAAATACACCGTATGTAAGTTTATCGTTATTTAGTTTTGGGAAGATCCAGAATTTTCTCTCAGTCTCACAAAGAGCTGATGGTAATTCGTTGCTGGGCAAGGAGTGGCAGTTCCAGAGGTTGTTAAGAGATGTGTTGAAATTGGCGTGGTAAAATGGCAGTGACCATTAGACCCACTCATCAGCCCCTTGGTGGGAGAGATGTCAGTGGGTTACTCATGGGCTCCAAGGATCTCTCATGATGTATGAGCCCTGTTTTACAAGTTCGAGCTCAAACAGTGGTTGTGATTAATAACACTTGTAAAGAATTTTACGCTTGCACATGCTGGAAACTGCCAAATGATAAAAATGGTCAGCCTCATATTTATTTTAATGGGTTTCTCACACATTATCCTGGATGAATTTTATGAGTATAGCTATTTCTGTAACACCTTTTCAGTGAAAAAATCTTTGTGATTATTGGCCTGAATCTTAGATCAAACAATATTTCTGCTGTTTGCATGGTTCTGAATTAGAGTGTATCTGCATCTTGGTTCCGTGCTCAACAACATAAGTGTTTGGTGAGTGACTGTGTTTGAGTTATACATGCAAGAGCCAGAGTGATCTGTTTTCAAGTACAACATTTTATCTACTTATTGTTTCCTCAATCATGATTATCTAGTCTTTTCTTATGTTTTAATGTAAGAATCGAGTATTCAGCTCTTTAGCTGGGCTTTTTAGGTATCTCCACAAATAAATACATACATCTTTATTTATTTATCTATTTCCAAATGCATAGATGTGGCAGATATTCCACTACAGTGTAGCATTGTTTAGTAGTATCATGTACTGAAAAAAAGGGAATTGAAATGCATTTTATGTAGCGTTCACAGCTGGGTTGGTACAAGGGTTTCAAAAACACCTGGCATTCTGACACTGTTGCCATAGGCTGCCATTCCACTACATTGTTCATGCATGACTTGGCTCAACTTGACTAATGCTGGAGGATTTTCCGCTGATAATACTTCCTCAAAGAAGGCGGTCATAGCACAGGGTTGTGAAACTGCTATCATGTTGTTTTATACATAATACTAAACACAAACAATAGAGGATATCAATGCAATGGTGTCATTGCTAGGTGGTCTGCTGCTTTTTGTTTGGCAAAGAAAGGAAGAGAGGAGAGCCAGACAAGGCAACAGTCAATAAGAAATAACAGCAGCCGTACTAATATGTAGCTCTATTGAAGGCTTTCTTGTGAAACTAGTGGGTTTGATTCTTTTGTCAAGCGCCACACTCAGTGACATCGCTCTCTGGACAATTAGTGGCCAGCAGTGTGTTGATGTCACATTTCAGTATCAGCTTCAATCTCGCACCTTACCAAAGTAGGTACTAAAGTATAGAAAGTACTAGGTAAAATCCAAATTTATCCAAACTTAATTGCAAAAAGAGTTGAGTCGCACTGGAACTGTGGTGTGGAACAGCGACAGTAGTTGCAACAGGTCTGATAAATCAAACCTTTCTGGTTCCATCATCCTTTTTCATACACGGTTTGGTTGCTCAGTTAATTTCAAGTATTCATTGTGGAGGTTGTAGAAAAATAGAAGTTATGAAAGATCCGTATACGAAAATCGAATGAAAGTAATGCCAGCAGGCAGTACGAAGTACAGTGAGTTTTGATTTGCTACACAGGAGAATTACAATTTATTACCATAACAACGGTGGTATTTGATGGACAGATAAGTGCAAGTGTGCATTATGCTATCAACATGCGTCCAGATCCCCTTCTTGGCCTTGCTCATGATGTCCAAAGGGATGCTAACCACCACATTCAGCCTCAGGTTGGCTGCCGGAGTTCTCAGGTAGATGTTGGGATTTTGAAAGCTATCTGCCTTTAAAGGGCTTGATTTTATTTGCCCATTGCTGGGGATTGGTTCGTGGGCACCAGGATATGTCTGCACAGTTGCAGGCTTGCATACCACACGTCTGGGGACGAACCCCGCCAAGTACTGGTACCTCGCAGCCCCCAGTTTCTCGCTGTGGAGTGGCTTTGTATTAGTGGAGAGGTGAAAGGGTGTTGTTTCCACTTCATCTGTCCTCTCCTGATGCGGAGGAGACTCTCTCGGACGCCCAAGCTTCTCACCCTACCTTTAAGAGAGAGCTGGCTGTCTGTTTCCATGATCTTGTTCTGTCTGTCACGACCCACAGCTTTTGACAATAGGTGGAGATAGCAAAGTACATTGATTGGTAAATCGGGGGCTCCGCCTTTCGGCTCAGGTCCTTTTTTACCGTGATGAACCAATGCAGAGTCCACATTACTGTAGATGCCACATCGATTCACCTGTCGATCGCCCAAATAGGGCCACATCATCTGCAATAAGCAGAAACCCAAAGCTGAGGCCACCAAACTGGATCCCCTTAACATCCTGGGTGCACCTAGATATTCTATCCATAAAGATTGTGAACAGAATTGGTGACAAAATGCAGCCTTGGCAGAATCAAAGCTTCACTTGAAACAAGTCCAACTTTCTGACGGTATTGCAGACCATGCTCTGACACTGGTTATACAGGGACTGAATGGCCCATATCAAGGGGTCTGGCACTTTCGGAGCATCCCCACAGTACTCCCAGAGGGACATGATTGAATTCCTTCTCCAAGTCTACAAAACACTTGTTTGGGACACTGGTTGGGCACACTCCAGTGTACCCATTAAGACCTTGCTGAAGATTTATTTCAGGTTCACTGTTTCTGGACCAAGACTAAAACTACATTGCCCTTCCTGAATCTGAGTTTCAACTATTCAATGCCCCCCCCCTCTCCAGCATCCATGACTAGACCTTTCCAGGTGGCTGGAGAGTCTTATCCACGTATAGTTTGAATACACCCTTATTAAAGAGGGGAACCACCTATACCACCCTATAATGAACCATTACTACTACGACTTCCAAAATAGAATTAATAATGAATGCATTTAGTTCCTGAGAATAAATTAATTATCACTTACTCTAGCTTTTTGTCCTTCGTGTGCAACACTAAGGCACCGTGAGGAATACTCACCAGTACTGTTTGCTGTAAGATTTCTCTCACCAGCAGGTGAAAAGGTTTTTAAAACCTTTTGTGTTTGCATGTGTTCTAGATGAAGTCAATATCCACAATGTTATTCCGCTTGACTGCAAAGGTTCGGGGTTTCATACCCTCAAACATATTTATTGAACTTATTATGTTCTAAAATGTTCATGTTTTCCATCATATTTTACTTTCTGGTAGAGTTTGCATGCTGTTTTAATAACACCCATTTGTCTTTTTCCCTTTCCCATAGTATCCATTTTGTATAGAAAACTCACCCAGGGGTGGCCAGTTGTTGGTTTTTATATGCACAACTGGCAGATTGCCACTATTTCACTTGTTTGTGTTTTCCTTCTGATAGAAGCCATAACTAGACCATCTGTTATGGGTTGTGCATGTACCCAAAAGCAAAGGAATTTGAAGTGGGAACTCATTAAAAAAATGTTTATTGAAAAATAGGGAGGGTGGATACGAGACTTGAAGACTATAACTGGTGCAACTGGGGCTTTGGAGACATTCAGTTGGAGGATGTTGGAGAGCTGCAGCCAAGCAAAATTGTGGAGGAGGCATCTTGAGCTACTGAGACACAACAAGGCACAAGGGATACTGGATTTGAATATAAGTGATATTTCAGACAAGTGCTACAAAGGCTTCTAAAGGGTGTTGTTGATCTCTACTTCCTGAGAAGGAGCCAGAAATACACCCAGCTGCACCCCATAAAACATTTTGAAAATGTGGACACTGATAATAAATACCGTGTTTACAACACAACCCCATATAAAGGGACCAGTCATGGTACTGCTAATGTATCTGCATTTACTGCACATTTCACATTCGCGCTGGACTTTGCACTGGGGCTTGGCAATTTGATGAAGGAACGAACAATATATTTACTCTTTTTCAACCCTATTGTTGTTTTGTTTCTACTGCCACGCCTGCATTTTAAATCTACCACAATAATACCAAACAATGCAGTAATTCCATGACTAATGATGTTCTCCAGACGTGATCTGGCTGTTAACTCCTTATATATGTGATCATTAGGAAACCTGGAGTCTCTGCTATAGTTTGTTACCCAATTCATGAATGTATATTTTCCAGCAGTGTGGACACTGAAGTATTATATAGAGACACTGAAATGAGCATATGGTTTTTACAAGATACTGACGTGTCAAGAGCTACCCATTTTCATTTGGACCACTGCAAATTGTTCAGTTTCTCTGATTTTGCTATGTTTAGGTATATTATTTCAAGTTAAATTAACATTTTGTTTTATTCTATGAACCACTGACAACACAGTCCCCAAAGTCCAAATACAAATATTGACATTTAGAGTTTTTACTTGCAGAAAATGAATAAAAAGGTCAAAATACCAAAAAAAGGTCTATGTTTTTATACCTGAAATACTACAAAAAAAAAGAGCTAGTAAGTAAGTTATTGTTCATTTAACTTATGTTTTAACTTTAGGAGTGTTCAAAAATGAATATTTGGTTTTCATGCAACATGCGTCTTCATGCTCTCCACCAGTCTTTCACATTGCAATTGGGTTACTGTGGCACTCCTTGTGAGAATTTACGCTGCTCAGCTTTTTGGGATGGCTTGGGACCATCCGTCTTCCTCTTGATCACAAAACCCATACAAGGCTATGCTGGAAGATAACCTTGTTCAGCGCGAGTCATGGATCCTTCGTAAAGGCGATGCCAGAGTTCAGCCTTGCTGAAGCATCCCCAGATCATCGCCGATCTTCCACCAAATTTCATAGTGGGAGTGAGCTTGTAAGCCTCTCCAGGTGTCTGTTTAACCATTAGATGACCAAGTGTTGGACAAAGCTAAAAATTAGACGCATCAGAGAAGATTACTTTGCTGCAGTCCGTCATGGTCCAATCCTGGTGGTCTTTTGGAAACCTCAGATCAAAACAACTTGATCCCTGCCTCTAGGAGCCTGCTTGAAATGCCATTTCTCCACTTGCCATTCTTTTTGTAGGTCACTTATGTCATCCTATGGTTACTGAGTGACATTTAAACAAAGTTGTGGTCATCCTGGTCCGTGGAGATTCGTTTTCAGCCTCAGTCAGACTGTAGCTTTGTTGCTCCCAACGTCTGCTGCTTGACCTTGTTCTTATAACCGTCCTTAGAAGTTTTAAGGATGGAAGCAACCCGAACCCCGCTGTATCTCCCTGCCAGCAAAGCCAGAATTGGACCCTTCTTTTCCTCAAATAAGACTTTTCGTTTCATTTCTTTTGGCATGGTCAGTAGTTGTTTTTTCTTTTTATTCCAGTCACTTTTGATGTACCACTGGCACTGTTTTTACTGTCCAGCTGGTCCTAATGCAAGAGGATGGTGATGACCACAGCGATGGTTTTTATACTTTTCCCCATTAAGCTTTGGTTCAGGTAATCACCACATCAGTGCTTTGTTAGGTAGAAACAGGTGTACTTGTGTTGGAATTTACGAGACACTGGAATGGAATGACTGTCATATATGTGGAGATGCAGATTTCAGAAAAATGTGCTGTGGTCTCTTAATTATTTCCAGGGCTGTATATTTACTCATGTATTATAAATGTGTGTATATTTACACATTGCTTTGCAAAAGTAATTGTTTGTCATGCCTTACTTGATTTACCTTCTTTTATAACTTGCCTTACTCTTTCAAGAATTTCTTTGGCACCGATCTTAACAAGTTCAATTAACTTTGAGTTACATTCAGTCTTTTCATGACGTAGTCTCATGGACCTTCATTGTCAATGTCTTGTTCAATGTGGCCTTGACTTTTTCTTTTATTTGACGCCTGGTTAGATCAAGTCAAAAACGCTACTGTGCAAGACTAGCCAATGGCTTCCGTTGGGGGAGGGAGTACATTTAGCTTGTCACCCTGAGGAGAGAAAACATGAGTCAGATTCAAGACCCATCAGCACCCAGCAGTCCTGACACTTCTTAAGAGACTCTCAGCGTTGATGGTGCTTATTGCAATTACCCCCTTGGTTGTGACATAAGCACCTAGTTCCATCCCATCTTTCTCTTGCTGAGCAGCAATCATGTCTGTCAGACCAGAAGACTAAGGCTTTGTGGAGATACGTGGCCTCCGAGCAGCAGTTACTTAATGCCTCAGTGCTGTGAGTTTGAGAGACCAAACAGATGAGAGAATTTTGTTTTACCTTCTTCAGGGTTAACTTGACCATGTCTCTGTCAGATTGAATGTGACTGAAAGGATTGAGCATTCTTTATTTCAAACTTTACAGCGGTGACAGGGGGATATTCTCTAAACTTTTTTTTTTTTTGAAAGATTTTATTACATTGAGAGAAAGTAGAAAACAAAGTATGTACAGTGAAGTGACCAAGTGTTTGTCACAGCACAGCTCCTGTTGAACTTAAACTAACATAACCTGTGGCATGATTTGGGGTTGGTAATAGGATATAATTTCCATCAATCTATGATCTACCGCTTCCCCCGCTTGGGGTCGTGGGAGATGCTGGAGTCTATCCTGACTGCCATCGCACAAGAGGCGAGGTACCCACATATAGAGACAGACAACCATTCACTCTCCCATTCACACATCTGGGCAATTTTCCCAACGTTTCCAATTAATCTTCTGCATGTTTTGGACTGTGGGAGGAAGCCGGAGAACCTGAAGGAAACAAGATAATTCGTAGATTTTTTTCTTTTTACAATCATTAAATTATGCAAATGTTTAGGCAGTAGTTAGCGTTTCTGCCTCCACATTAAGAAGGACCCTGGTTCACATCTCACAGGGGTAGGGTTTGCATGTTCTCCCCTCTAAGTAGGTGTCCAAAAACATGCAGAAGATAAATTTGAGGCTCTAGTTGCCTAGATGTGTGAATTAGAGAGTGAATGGTTGGTTGTTTGAAATGTAGCCCTGCGAGCGACAACTGACCGATCCAGGGTTTACCCCGCCTCTTGCCCGACTACAACTGCGACAGGGTCCAGCATCCATGCGTCTCCAAGCGTAGGAAAAGCGGTAGATAACGGATAAAGAATGACTGAATTAATTCATGAAAATTGAACAAAAACAATTTCAATGGGTTGGCAGAGAATATATTATTCAGAATTATCTCCTGGAAGACAACTCACCATATCGCCATAGATTTTACCCTCTGGTAAAAATTAGATGTCACCATCTAATTGCAAAGCACACAAAGATTAATAAACCAAATTCACCCAGAGTTTAGTTAATTTTATAATTTTGTCTGTTTCACATGTGGAATAACCAACATTTAAAATTGTCAACATCACGTTAACAAAAACAGCAAGTGCCACTGGGTGTTGAATGTGGCCCATTCCTCCCTATTTCGAAGCAAACAATGTGTTCATCGCAACAAAAACGGAAGGAAAAAGCGTTTTTATCTGTTGCTGCTCCATCAAAGCAAATTTGCTGTGAAAAGGCTTTGGTGAGGAAGCCATGGTTTTGGGTAGCAGTAAGGTCTCATGTCTCTTGACAGGTGCTGCTCTACTTACCATCTAATTATGTCTTGTGGTACACAGTTCCAGAAACAGTGGTTAAGACTCCTCCACCAGGCCTCACTCAAAGCCAGATGGGCTGAGGCTGGAAGTGGTAAGGCCAGTCTGAGCTCTGCGCAAAAAGAGAACCACAATGATTTCCCAAGGATACAAATGAAATGACTCATTTCCATGCTTGGCCGAATAGTAGAGCAAGTTACTGTCGTCCTCAAGTTTTTTTAGCTTGCTCTGTGTATTTTTTTGTATATATGATCCTTTGTCAGGGCTCCACTTTCCTTTTATAACATTATCTTTTGTGTTAATAGAAGGCCTAGAAGGTTTTCAGACAGACAGTTAATGTAACTTTCAGCCTGCCAGGGAAATGGACGGTTATTCATTTGGGGGACCTGAAGTGCTGGGAATGGTATTTATTTACTTGTTCAAAATACATTGCAGGCTTTAATTTCTGCTAACATCTTTTTTTAGTCGGGACTTCAAATTAAATTTTCGACTTTTCCTCTCACTCCCTCCACTCCTCAATCTCTGCTCTCCTCTCTCCTCTCCGAAGGCATGTATTTCTCAGACTGTTTGATCCATTTGTTCAAATAAATATCTGCTCTTAAAGTTGCTTGAAATGTACCATTTACAAGTGGGCTAATGAACCTATTTGAGTCAATTAGCTGACTTCTGCCTTTCGGAGGTGAAAAAAGGATTATAAACCCCTTCAATTCTGTCATTTATCTGGCAGGCAACGTGTATTTTCCTATACCGGCACTAGCTTTGGAGAATGTTATCCAGAAATGTTGATATTGTGCAGATGGAGCTTTTTTTGGGGGCGTCAGGTAACGAAAACATCAGACACAGATGAAGATCATCCAAAAGAACTTGGATTACTTTACATTACGCAATGACTTTCTGCTTTTTATCTTTGTTCCCTTAGTTAACCAATGCAATGTAAGTTCTCAGCATAGCATCAAGCCAGAAGGTTTGCTGTTCTTTCCAAGCTGTTTTATTTATTTATACATTTTAAAATAATTGTGATTAAATGTGAAAGAAAAAAAAAATGTTATTTGTTTCTAAGATAAGATAATACTTTATTGATCCCCGTAGGGGAAATTCGGGTGTTGCAGCAGCAACAATAGAGGGAAAAGAAAAAGAAAACAGGATATATATATATATATATATACACACATATACACAATATACACAGTATACACATACACAATATACACATACACATCTATACATACACATTTACATATGGATAGCACACGCACAAACAAACAAACAAACAAACAAATAAATAAATAAATAAATAAATAAATAAATAAATAAATTCTATTCTATGAATATTTCTTAATGGATTTAAGAAATCAAAAAAATATGACTGAATTAAAAAGTTTTGAAAGCAATGTAACCCCGGCCTAATGTTGCCTTACACATTACAAAATGATCATTCTTCCCAGTAAAGTTTCTTGATCGATGCTTATTGATCAGTACTTTCTTTCGGCCGAGACCAAAATACCGAGTCAGTACTGTGACGAAAGAAAAGTTATCATGTCGCTTGCTGTGAGTGTCCAGATTCCACACGTCATTTGGTACATACAGCAGAAAATATCTAAAAACTTCAGCATAAATTCTGTGTCTCACAAAACTTCAACTGATTGTATTTTCATCTTTTGGTAGGAGCCCTCAGGAGTTGGTCGCATTTTCTCGGGGATCCAGCCAACTGGGGTCCCACATCTGGGTAACTTCTTGGGTGCTTTGGAGAACTGGGTGTCCCTACAGAAATGTTCCCCATCTGTGCTCTACAGTATTGCGGACCTTCACTCCATCACCCAACCTCAGGACCCCAAGCAGTTAAAACGCAACATTCTGGACATGACAGCTAGCCTGCTGGCCAGTGGAATTGACCCGGAGAGTGCAATCCTATTTCAACAATCCCAGGTGGGTCGGAATGACTGGACGGATCGATGGGTGAGGGATCAAATTCCTGCTGTTTACTTCCAAAATGGGCACTTTGTAAATTTGTAGGGCATTGATACATTGCAAGATCTGTCTGCTAAAAAGAACATGATTTGTCAATGACAGGCTCTGATTGCTATGTCTTAGATCATTGTGAGTGGAACAATTGCAGAGATAGATGTTAGATTTCAGTTTCAATTCACCTGCATTTGTCATTTCTCAAGCAAGAAGGTTGGAAAAGGTGGACAACAGTGTCAGGTATGATGTTTGATAAGAGTATGAGCAAGAATGAAAAGAAAGGTGTACAAGACGGTGGAGAGACCAAAGACTTTGTATGGTTTAGAGACTGTGACATTGACAAAAAGACAGAAGGCAGAGCAAGAGATCGCAGAGATTAAAATGTTTAGGTTCTCTATGGGATTGATAAGGATGGAAAAGATCAGAGATAAATATATCAAAAGTACAGCACATGTCAGATGTTTTGGAAATAAAGTCAGAGGCCAGACTGACATACTTTGGACACATACAGAGGAGGGAGCTTGGAACTGCCAGGCAAGAGGCCTAAAGGAGGACCAAAGATGAGATATGTGGATGTAGTGAAAGAGGACATGAAGTTAGTTGTTGCGAGAGAAGAGGATGCAGAGGATTAGATGGAGGAAGATCATTCACTGCGGCGACTGCTGAAGGGGAGAACCGAAAGGAAAAGACTACACAGCTAATACCTAATGCATGCCGAGCTAAATTGCAAACTTTCAACAAATGTTTGGAATCACAGTTGACTTCCATAAAAATTGCCATCATTTTGTCATTTTTTTGGTCATCATACCTCTGTAGAATACCTGTTAGTTTCTCGGGAAACAAGCCAAGACAGAGATGTCGCCAACAAAATGATGTGCATATTCATGGATGTGAACTTTCTTTTTTTTTTTGGCTGTTATTCCAAAGAGTTAAATAGCAGTTCATCTGAAAACTTTTTAGTGATTATAGATGTCCACTCAAATATTTAAAGAAATACTAATTGACTTTTCAACCATGTAATCAGAGACCTATCGTGGAAGATAACTTTTTCATTTTTTTCATTTGTTTGAGGATGCACGTCACAAAACAAGGTGTATAGTAGGACTAACAGGTTACTTTCATACAGGCTTACTTGCCCGAGCTGTGCGATGTTAAGATTTGTGATGTCACAAGCACCTGTGTATATATTCTCTGACAGGCCATTGAACATATGTCCCATCTATGAATTACTGCTCATGGTATAGTATAAGTATATCAGACACTGTAAAGTGCAGCAATGAAATGGGAGGCAGTAAAAAATAATTGCTTCCCCTGGTGATTGATTTATAACAACTCATTTATTAAGCTGGTTAAACATTGTATTAGTATGAAACATGACCTGCCAGTCTGCTTGTTTAGACATGATTGACAGTTTTCCATGTTCCCACCCATCAAGAATAGGAGGCAGCGTGAAATTCTGACAAGGCCGACCAAAACTTTACTATAAAGGGAGGAAAAAACATACAGAAAAGTATTTGGAGGCTTCAGCGCAACATATGTTGCCTTGAAAGTAAAATGTTTCCCAGGGACACCATACACATCTTAGTAAAGCAATAAAAACGACTCACTATGAACATTGCAAAGGTTTGGCTGAAGGGGAAGATGGTGTTGGTTGTAGAATGGCCTGCCTACAGTCCCCACATTCCCCTCCATGTTCCTGACTGAGAGTCCATCTGGCCTGTGTAAACCAAAATGTGACGATTGCAGATGCCAAACTATTGATCATGCTGCGACTTATTTGCAGTAATCATAGGACTATGCAACTATTGCTTGTGTTTTCCTTCCCTTAATGTTGTGTTGGTTTAGAAAGGAAGGACAACTTTACAAAATGTGAGTATTTTTGAAAGTGTTGCTTTACTGCAGACACCAAAATCTTTGTTAGACTTGCACATCAAAAATAATGAACAAAATCTTGTTACTGGTGTACTTTCTTTAGCTCAATTTTTTTACATGCTCTATGAATAGCAAATCAAAACATTTTGTTTGCCAATGACCAAGACCCATAAAGACCCATTAAACATCATGTCCATCCATAAAAACAGGCAAAAGGCTCATTCCCAAAAAATACATTTTGAACAAATAATGTCATCGATTTGCATTAAATTGCTATTATCAATAGACATCAGTTGTACCACTTCGTCTGATGGTTTTATGAATCCGTGCAACATGGCTTTTGCAGCCGGAGATTCATCCCTTGACTGACTCGAAAACTTTGAATGCGAAGTGTCTTGTCATATCTAATTAAGGTAATAAAGCGATGTGTAAAAATTCCTCATCCTTCCCCCAAGCAGATATTTTTGAGGATTATTCAGTGGTTTCCAAAGAATTCTGTGAATATGCATGCCAGGAACCAATTCTGTTTTCTTATGTACTGGGTTTTAAATAGAGTCCCCTTTCAAACGCTGCAGCACATGGCTGTGCAGTTACCTTGCTTGTTAAACGATTTAACTTCTTCATGGAATGTGTGAGCACATACCATGGATATCCCTGTCCCCTTGTGAGAACTTCTTATAGACATCTATTTATTTTCTTGCCGTAATGTTTGCCTGCTGACATGCCGGTCTGGTTCAAGACATGTATTTGTTTTCTTCTGATTCTTATCTTTCTCGATACTTCCACTGATTCACAAAAGCTGTCGAAACGCACACAAACACAAATCATTAAAATGACTTGCTTCTGCCATAGGAATTCAGATAGAAGATGACGACCTAGCTATCACAGAACTTAAGAAAATGCCTTGGTTTAGGTTGAAAGTCACTGACAAAGAGGCAATCCCGTTTTCCTCCTCTTTAAGTGTAGACTTTCTGGTGGATGTTTGTGTCTGTAAAGATGTAGTCATTTCAGTCAATCTGTCCCACTGCTTCTCACATACACACACATGCATCCACAACCACACTGCTACGCACAGTCCTATTTTTATAACGGTTCAGCTTCATGCCACAAAACTTGGCAGTGCGTCGACTCCCTTATATACTCCTTCTCTGAATGGTTTTAAAGAATCAGTTAACTCATTTGCTTATCCACACGCCATTTTTTTTTTTTTAATAAAATTAGAAATAGAAAATGTTCAACAGTTAGACTGCTTTGTAATCAAATTGTTACCACATCTATACATTATTAGCTCTCTCAACGTAATCCCTTAACGGTGCATAGTTTCCTTTTCACTACATTTTTACCATGTTGCAAGAATTAAGTGCTTGTTTTTTTATTGCTCTTCAATCCATATTTTTATTTATGTGCTGTCATTTTCATCCGTCCCATCTCTAGTGTTTCTGGAGTGGTGATGAGCTCTGGCCCTGGACATGTTAGACTGAAGGTTTCTGACCACGTTGTCTAAAGTCGTTGTCATGCTGCTCAGACGTAGAGGAGGGGAGGGCAACAAAATCTGTCAGTCAACTTAAATTTGCTGATGCAGAAAGATAGTTCCTGAATCACTGAATTTCTCAAACAAACTCTGTCACAATCGGGACAACATGAAAAATATTTGAAAAATACCAACAAACAATATTTTTTCCTCTCCCAAATGTACTACATCAATCTCCCTTACCAATTTTGACTGAAGGCTTTGTGTTAGGCAAGTGAATGTTGTGCTTGAATGGTGCATTATTAAAACTTCCCTGATAAGCAATGTAAATATATCATACATAGGGGAAAAACGTGAAAGTTTAAATTCGGTGCTACTGACAAAAATTGTATGCTGTTAGTTTTATATTTTCTCAGTGATGTGCAAGGGTTTTGAGAAATGATCTTTGCAAACTATCCTGAGGTTATATCAACCTCAGCGTATCTTTCAGAGAATTGTCATATCACCTTCCCCCAGTGACCATGCTGTACTCACTGAGCTTTCTTACTCTTGTTAGTTGCAGTGTTTAGAACTTGTGTATTTCTGGGGAACTTTTATGTTCCAACTAAACTTTGTTTGTACTCTGGATTCCGTGTTCGGTTTACGAGTGTGTTTTTTTTTTTTTCTTTGTTTGTTTATTTGTTTGTCTTTTTTCTCTTTTCCCCAATTGTTTTAATGTAGTATGAACATCAAAACTGGTCTTACTGTCAAGAAAATCCCTTTTTTTTTTTACAAGAGAGAAAACATTAAGAGCACTCTTACCTTTTAAAGCCAACTGGCATATGATTATTATGTGATGTTTTCTTCTTGGATATCACATCCATTGATTTCACACCTTCAACTAACACCTATTAAACGATGTCTGAGTTTTTCCAGCTGCACAGTGGCTTTTACACTCTAGAGAATTCTCACTGACTACACATCCCAGCTTATTTCTATTTCATGATTGTAAATCTAGGCCTTTACTTTGTAGCAATGTACATGTTTTTGTTTTGTATTCATTTGTTTAATGCTCTGTTCATATTTGCTGGCTCTTTTTTCCAATACGTTTAGTAGGTATTACCATGAAAATTAAAAAAAAAAAAAAAAAAAAAAAGAATTAAAAAAAAACACAAACTTTAAGAAAAAGTAGTACACAAATATTTTTATATAAATAAATAAAATTTTATAA
>CAAKHD010009468.1:122906-144409 GCA_901007705.1 Fistularia tabacaria | reverse complement strand
CGCCTCCTCCCGCCCAGATCTCCCCCCCCCCCCCTCGCTCCAGGCCCAGCCCATCTTCACCCCCCCCCCCCCCACCCCCGCCTCCGGCTGCTCTCACCTCCGTCTTCCACGCCTTTCCTTTCATGCAACCATATCACTTTCCAGCCTCTCCGGCCTGCTTGCACACGTTCCTCCGGTTCTTCTCCACACTCCCCACGGCTCTGGACTTCAGCACGTTAAATCCTCCACCTCCTTCATCTCCAATCCCCGTAGCCTCGCCCGTATCGACGTTTCGTTTCTGCCATTCCGCCCGAGCGCCGCCAATCCGCAGCTTGAGGTCGACGGGCCGCAGCCGAGGACTGGACTGGACTGGAAGTAACACAGACTCCCCGACATGAAGGAAACATCTAATTCCTGACATGATGAGTAATTGTTGGTGTAAACTGGCTTCTTCCAAAATAATTCGTACGTCAGCGCAGACAATGAGATGGCTGTGAGGGGCTGAAACAGGGCCTGGTGCCTGCGGCTGCCACGGCCCTTTGTAAGCACAGGACACGTGTTTCATATTCCCCCCCCTTTAATTAGGCCGGACTGGAAAAACTGACCACGCTTGCTGTTTTTTCGGTGCAAGTCTGCGGAAAGGTGTGCGGTAGGCCTGAAAGATTAATGCATGCATGGCATCTCTCTACCTGCAAGATTTATAACCAAGTATCCTGGACACGCCGCGGCGGCCAGACCTTTTTTTTTTTTTTTTTTTTTTTTAAGTATGTAAAATAAGGCCTAATTTCAACATTTGGGTTTTGAGAGAGTTACCGCCAATCAACAAACACTTATTTTCTTTGATTACTCGGAGTGACTTTAAAATGAAGAAAAATATTTTCTATGGTGAATGCCTCGTCTCGGTTTGAATGGGGCATTCTGTGTTTAATTGCGTTTTCGCCGACCTGAGTTATACCTAGATGCTCGCCTTCCTCACAATTTGTGTATAATAACCCCGGGCTTCCGCTGTGAATATTATACGATTTAAATAGTTGTAGTGTGGAATACATCAGTATATTTCTTGTTTCCAAAACTACGAACCCTTACAGAGCCGACAGCCTAAATGCCTGAGAATGTGCCCTCGCGGACGAACAGTACACTTGGGAGCTGTGCGTGAGAGAGTCGCGCAGCATCATCAGCGAAATCCAGGGATGGGCAGGGTTTCCCATCGAGGGAAAAAATACACAAAAAGTCCCGAAAATATCATCCTGTTTTTCTATCCCTAACATTTCTCCAGCTAAAGCTGTTATTACTAGAACTACTACAGCTGCTCCTCAAGGGAAAGGCCTTCCAGAACCAGTCAGTTTGTAGCGGCGATGAGCCGATTGGATAAGCAAAGATATCAGAAACTGACGTTAAATGCTTACGGAAAAGTAAAGTTCTATGAAGTCAGTTCTAAGAAGTGGACAGCCTGAATTTTGTTCCAGGAACTACCCTCCTCCTCTGGGGGAACTTTCAGTACCACAGGCCGTAAGGGACCACAACAGGCACCTTTAGCTCAGCTGTCAAAAACAAACCACCACGAAGAAGAAGAAGAAGAAGAGGAAGAGGAAGAAGAAGAGGAAGATGAAGCGGGTGACATGGAGAGCGAAGCTGCCAAAGCATCCGTCTTCCTCATGGCGGCAATGATAACCATGCCCTATCAAACGGGTGGAAGTGTCTTTATCTTCTCCCTGCGCTGTGAAGAACCCCGCCGTTAGCTAATTCCGCACTTATTCTGTCCAAAAAGCTAACGCTCCAGTGCTCGCCCTGGAAACCCCTCAGTGTCGTAGCAAGCCAGAAGAGCTTGGACCTTCTCATGGCTCCATTTCTAGCTGGTTCTGTCCATTTTGTCGCACGAAAACATCTGACCGGTGACCGTAATAGTTGCCGCTCAAAGGTCCGCGCGATGCATCCGCTAACGGGCGTGGCTCATGGAGGTCCACCAGAACCTGCGTCACATGAGTTGCTGCGGAAGTGTAAAAAAGACCTCGGAGTAGGAACTGAGATTCCTACAGCTTTTCTCTCCAAACGCATCCTATAACGTGAAATACATAATAATGCGTATCCAGTCGTGTATATTTACGTGGCCTTGTGACCGACCGGCCCGCCTCTCGACCAATGACAGCTGGGATAGGCTGCGCGTGAGATGATGTATAAGGATCCAATACTGCCGGGTAAAGGAAACGACACCGGGTTCCGTGCAAAAGCGCGCAAACCTGTTTGGGGGCAGTGATGAAGAGTGAGCGCTGCGGCGACGACAAAATAAACATTTCTCATTAGGACGACGTGGAGGCTGGTCGCAATATTTTCTCAAAAGGGACTTCTCATAAGTCAATGGAGAGGGATGGCGATTTTATACAAGGCACATTAAACCTCTACAAACCTTACTTGTCTTTGCCGTAATTAGTCCACCGGGACTCCCGTTGCCTTTATTGAGTCATATTATCCCTGCAGTCGCCGGAGGTTTTCAAAGCTCCAGCAATCAATGCGGAGTTAATGAACCCAGTCCGGGGGCTCCTGTGGCCACGCTGAGAGGCCCCAGTACCTGGGAGATTTATTTAAGGGTGAGATATTCCAAGCGGAAAGAGCCATTGGTGCCCAGGCCAGAGTTTATAGGGGTCAGAACAATTGGGGGAAAAGCACACCCAATCCTTCAGCGGTCCACATGCGCAGTAACACTGTCAACGCCCAGGGGAGTGCAGGACCCCCGGGGGCCGGTCACGGGACAGACCCAGTGCCAGAGCCTCTCACCTTCTCCCATAAATCCTTGCAATCTAAATTCCCTCTGAATGCTGCGGGGAGGTCAGGTGTTCGCTCCCCCTGGAGAGGCAAACCAGGGGAGGTGAAGCAGAGACCCGATCACGCTCTCCACATCTCACGGTGGTTGACGTGGTTTCTGCAAGGCACCTTTTGTTTATCCGGTGAGGAAAAACAAAAGATTGGACACGTCAGTGGATATAATTGATTCATTTTCAGAATCCAGCAAAACACTCGATGGTTAGATGAGCGGCGTTCTGACATTGTGATCGGAATATATCCGACCTGAAATGCAGACAGAGCTTTTTCTCTTGATTGCCGTATATTTTTTAATGTATTTTTTTGTTATTTTAGTTTATGTTATCTTATTCCATCTTTTTTTTTTTTTATTATTATTTTTCTAATATTCATTTCACGGTCACTTGATGATGTATCCGAACGTCGGCTAACATTTCTGCCAATTCTATTAACATTTAACGAAACGTCAAAATACCATATTCTATCGCGGAGTTGATGATTGTTTTTTAATTTTTTTTTTTTTTTTTTTAAATAAACCCTTTCACCAACTGGCCGGGGCAGACCGGCGAGGCTTCCAGGACACTGAAGTACATTGTGGCACGCTGCTGAACAAGGTGTGCTGTGATATCTGGCCTCTGGTTTTTCTAAGGGGTGGAGCGAGGGTCTGCCGGTCTGGCCCGCGAGGCTGCGGAAGAATAGGAGGGTCAGACGCTATTTGGCTTGGCCCGGCCGGGATAAGTGTACTGCGCTGCAGTCGGTTGGATAGGTGGATGTGGGCGCCGGTGGCTGGCTTAGCGCATACATACTCATATGACAAGTACACGAAGGGGCTACACTGCACGCAGACGGGCGGACGGACCGCCGAATGCACACAAAACAGACGCACACTCTTCTTGTGTATCCATTCGCGGGATGTCTTGGAACGCCACCAGCTGCCGAGACTTTTTTTTTTTTTCGAGTGGTGGTGGAGGTGGTGGTGGGGTGGGGGTGGGGGTGGGGGAGGGGGGGTTGGCATTGCCGGCAGAATGGAAACAAAGTCATGTGACTTCTGGAAAAATGGTTCCCACCAGACCGGCGTCTGCGTGCCAAACTGAGACACGGCTGTTAGAATGTCGTACTGTCTGCGTCTGTTAGGGGCTAATAAAGAAAAACGAAAAGCGGGAAATCCTTCAATTCCAATTTTTTTTTTTTTTTTTTGCGTGTGAGTGGATCAATATTTGCGCGCAGGTGAAGCCGTCTTTGGCCGCTTTGTCGTGTCGCGTTAGCGCGGCTGCTGTTACGAGCCGCTGGAACCGCAGCTCGCAAAACGTTACGAGACAGAGACGCGGCGTTAAAAAAAGGGCGACCCGGCGAGGTGGCGGTTCACCTGAGCTGATAAACAAGCTCCACAGAAAGGGGGGGTCTGTCGCCCGTGGAGATTCGAACCGGTGGGTTCGCAGGGGCCCGCGGCCACTGACATCACCTTCGGAAATAATGACCCCATCGCCGAAGCCGTGTTTGTGTGTGTTAACCTTTGAATATGAGCCACAATTTGGCATACAAATACACACGTCCCCATATTGCCGCATTCATGTAAATGCAAACCCGCATGGCGGGCGGAGCGCGGCGGCGTTGTTTATACAGTGTCAAGTGAGCGAATAATTATAGGAGGCGGCCATTTGTGGAGGCTGTTTAAAATTCTGGGGCAGGGAGCGCAGCTTTCTCCGCTGATACAATGCACAGCGACGGTCCGACGGAGGCCAACGACACGCCGATGTGTGAAAAAAAACAAAAACGAGGCAGGGTTGGAAAAAATGGCCGATGTCAGTTTGGCGCGTTTGGCCCCCCGACACCTCCTGGGTGACACGCGGCGCCTAGCGGGGCCGCGATACCGCAGCCACAGAGGACAAAGACGGCCTTCATGTGGTGTTCACTCAGCCCTGGAGACTACTTCTGGTTTTGTGTGTCTGGAAAGGAGAATGTTAGGTGGCAGCGAGACTCCGCGGACTCGGAATCAAGCGCGGGGGTTATTTACAGACTTGACATTTACTGGGGTGCGCGCTGTCTTTTATTTCCCGCCGCGTACGCGCGCACTTTCCGCCGATTCCGAATTATATAATTACAGAAGGAGCAAAGGTGAAGTGTGTTTTCTCCGATGTGCAAAATGCTGATATCCCTCGCCTGGGATGCCGTTTCAGTTTTCACTAAATTCTATAATGACAAAGACAAGGCCATGACCAAGGTAACTCGGTTTCACAGTTTCGGTTTCTGGGATTCAAAACCCTCAGTCTTGAACGCGGCGGCGGCGGTGGAGGAAATATCAATTCCTTAATAAAAATATAATTTTGTCTGGAGGCCGAGACTGGAGGCCTTAGCAAAACAGATGTTGTCTTGTCATGTTAGCGATATGGCGTGTGAGGCGGGGATCCATTTCGCCGTGTTTTCATAATGATAGGGCTTCTCGCTCTCCGTCCACCGTCTCCCGCTTCAATTTGTCTTGAAATGGAGCCGTGAAACCTCTGCCACATTCCACACACACACACACACACACACACACACACACACACACACACTGTCTCATTAATTTACCAGCCTGATTTGAGGGCTGTTCTTGAGATGACAATATTAATTTAGGGCTAATTAAAGTTGTGCAAACAAAAGCTCGGATTCATATTTTCTCTGCAAAGGTATCCGCATCGAACAAGCCGGAGGTGAAGGGTGGCCCCGGAGCCTTAAAGCTGCACGCAATTAAATTACGTGACACCTATCAGCCTCCCGGTTCACTGTAGGAAGGCCCTCCGCGACACCAGACGCATTCCAACACATGTGTTTGTGTGTCTTGGACTCGGTTACCGCTCAGCCATTGTTGCCGGGCCACCGGCGTCGGCGCGGGATAATACAAACGTCTAAACACGTGACGTGAGCGACGGGAACCCTCCTGTTCATTGATGAGTGATTCTCATCCACGGGGCAAAAGCGTAGCGATTTTTACGTATATATCCGGTCAGCGAAGTCTGCTGCTGAGAACACGCGGGGATCCCTGACTGAAAACATAGCATGAATCAATTTGGACGTTCTTGTGATGCGTCGGCCAAAATGTAATTCGTGTAACATATATATCCGGGTTTTTTGTTGGAAGTGTTGTGAGAAGAGTGAGACGCGTGTCCAGACCGAGGCGTCCGACTGACTCGACCCCGAAGGGGGCGCGGGGGGGGGGGTCGGCTATCTGCGCGCGTCGGCCTTTTGAAGCGATTCCCAAACGTAGTTCGGGAGCCGTCAAAGAGCTCCCGCCTCTTTCTTCCTTCACGTTTGATCTCAGCCCCGTCGAGACAGCTTTTTTTTTTCTCTCCTTCTCCGGGATCGACAGGGAAAAGAGGGGGTGGCGGATGGAAGCTGTGGACGGGGACGGCGCTGAAATGACGCCTGAGTTAGTGCAGGGCTCACCCTGGAAACGGCGAATAAAGGGAAGTCGCCGTCCTCCGGACGCCCACACACATGCACGCACACACACAAACACACACACAGACACACACCGGAGACAAAGCCTGGTTTTGCAGCCCTTTACGGAAATGCATTTAAATCTCAGTGCATTGGAGATGTGAGAAACTGTCTGAGGTTTTAATGAACTCAACAACAATCAAACCGCGCTGCCAAAAACGCTATTAGCGGGAAATGACGCTATTTATATTTACATCCATAATCACTGATATTGCTATTGTTGCGCTGCTGTGACACATGAATTTCCCCCACGGGGAGCGATAAATTACGATCTTAAAACTGCGAGGCCGGTGTCCAAACTCACACCTGCCGCACGGGAAAGGTTAAAGTTCACCGTGTGAAAACACACGCCGGACACCAACCTGTCTAAAAGCTCTCTGGATGTGCGCGCCCGACGCTGCTGCACTCCGGATGACTTCCGGCTGAACTAAAAAGCCCAAAACAAAATTGCATTTCCTGCTGAATGTGAAGCCGAGGCCCGAGCCGACCGCCGTCTCCGCCTCCCCCCGTCGGAGCAGCCCAGCTGTACGGTGCTTCCACGCTTTCACAGAAGTGTCAGGATTTTGACATCAGCGAGGGGAGCCTCGGCGGCGGCGGCGGCGGCGGCGGCGGCGGCGAGCCAGACCTTTCTCTGACAGATATAAACACACATGTATGAGCGCCCCTCGCCGTCGGGGGGTTGGTTTTCAAGGAAGGCCTGCAGTCGGCTGAAACCGCAGCGTGGCCGTGTAATGTACGGAGAGCGTAGAAGTCAGTCAAAACGGGCTCGGAAGGTACGATTCCCTTTCAGCCGAGGCGTGGAAAACTCCCACCTTCTCTCACGTCAATCAAGCCGCTCAGCGTCTCACGCCGAGCTGCCAGATAACGTCAAATATGGATCTGAGAAGCATTTGCATCCACCTAAGATATCAAGAGATGCAGAGACAGCAGAGGTGCTGCTATTGTTGTATTGTTGTGTTGTGACCTGCCTTTCAAGGTTGTTTGTGTCTTTTTTTTCTATTCCACTGAACCTGAGAGCTGCCATCTCCAAGTTTTGTTGCATTGTCGTTACACTGAGTGTAACGACAATGAATCCTTGAAAAATCACTTGCAGCCGTTCACCCTCTCATGCACGCGTCACATAGAGACCAGGTGACCGAAATGAGTCAAAAAGTCTCGGGAAAGGAGCGGCTGGAGATCCCCGGGTCCAGCTTCATCGTCTGTCCTTGCGAGTAAGTGACTTGATAGGCAATTAAAAAGCGGAGACGTACAGCTTGGACCTTCTGTGATGGAGAACCTGGAGGGGTGGATAACATCACGCAACATTCCTTTCCTTCAATGCAACCGGCCGTGACGTGAATAAAAGCAGAGAGCCTTTTACTTTTTCTTTTTTTTTCCTTCCCGGTCTGTGATTTATTCCCGTCTGCCAGAGAATCCTGAAAGCTGTCGATGGTTCCAGATTATCCCCCCCCCGTTTCTGCATCTCTGCGAAACTAATTCCTGGAGTGGGATTCATCCAGGGACCTCATATTGCTCAAAATAAATTGTTCTACGCTCTATATCTTGTCCGCCTCTGTTGTGCGGATCCAGCTCTCTTCTGCTTTTTTTCTATTTCTTTCCACCTCTGCTTTTTCGTGGTTGGCGCCCGCCGTTGGCGGGATCAGCATTATTATCCGAAAATATCCAGGAAGTTGTTGCACCGGTGGTGAAAATCTGGAGCACTGCACCGTAGACGGCTGGAGGAGTTTGTCATACATATGAGATATATGAGATATATGTATATTCTAAAGGCTTTTATTTGTGAGAAGATGTGAAGGCAGTGACAACTCAGGCAAGACAAATGGAAGTTCGAAGATCACGTTGCTCAGGTAGAAGTACCGAGTTTACAGCGTGACTGAGCAGCCATTTTTTTCTTCTTACAGATGGCAGCAAGTGTCTTTTTCAAGGAGTTCGAAGGATGTTCTAGTCCAAGTCCAAGAAGCCGGTGCTCTCCTTGAGCCCAGATGAACATCAGGGATGTGTTCAGGAAGGGCATCCAGCCTGAGAAACAACTTCAAACCTACGACTTCCATGATGGGTCAATAGAGGACAACGACCTCCATTGGAAAGGACGGCAAGAGCCTCCTCGGACTGAGAGTCGGGACCATAGATGGAGCGGAATCGGACATGAGAGGACATGAAGATCTCGATTTCTTCACTTTCGAGTGAGGAAATTCAAGTCCAGTTGCCACGACGAGAAGATTTTGACAAGAATTCACCGGGGCCTGGACGACATGACATACAAGTAGTCAAAATCTTCTCGTCGTGGCAGCTGGACTTGAAGTTCTTCACATGAAGTCGTTTCACCCCTCATCCCTGTGGCTTCCTCAGTTCAAATGGCCTGTGGGGAGTTTCCTGATACAACTGCCAGGCTCTTGGGCGGGTCTGTCATGCTAACAGGGTTGTTGTTCGTTGGGGACAAAAGAGCAAATTTCGTGGGATTACCTGGATTGGAATGTGAACAGGTAAAGCCGGGCAAAGGGGTGAAACCTGTTGGATCACATGAACTGAAGTTACCGGGGGCTCCTTCTGGTGCTGGATCTTTCCCCGTTGTTTGGAGGCTGCAGAAGGTCCTGGTCCGTGTGCGCGAATCCATCTGGGTATTGATCCCCGTACGGCGTTATTCATTCGTGAAAGGTTGCATCTGAGGCCCCCTCCTCTGTTCAGAGATGTTCTTTTCTGTTTTGACAAAGACGGCTTCTTTGATTCCTCTCTCGAACCGTCCGTCTTCTCTGACCAGAACATTGCTGTCCTCAAAAGATCGGAAACTGCGCACAGGTCATTCGAACCGAGGAGGCCTCTCGGATGCAAGTGAAGAACTTCAAGTCCAGTTGCCACGACGAGACGATTTTGACGAGAATTAGCCGGGACCCGGATGGCTGAGAACCTCCACAGACATGACATACAAGTAGTCGGTTGTGATTGGCTGTGGCGACTCCAGAAGGGAGCAGCGAGGAGGAAAAGAGGAAGTTCTGAAAAGGAGGACGGCCATATTGACCTTGCGGCAATGGAATCAGATATTAGCATATCTACAAATATATATGTGAATAATACCCAACCCGGGCATGTGGCTAACGCAACCAAACATCTGGTCCATCCTCTAAAGCCCGTGTCTACGCCTGCATGCTAATGCTGGAAGCCTGTGGTATTTACATGTGTACACTGGAGGAAGCAGGGCCTCCAGGAATCTGATATGCCATCCCATGTTTGGTTAAAGCCACATGCATTATGCATGTCCTTGCACTGTAAAAGTACACATGTGTCAGAAGGCTCCCATCACCATCACTCCGGCCGACAGATCCGCTTCCATCATACCAAGGGTCCCTTAAGGAGACCTGTGTTCAATATCGAAGGGGAAATCAGCCGTGACACTAATGAGGCCGTCGAAAAATGCTCCAATTTCCAGTCAAATTCCGCTTCTTCGCGGCACTCGGGGATTTTACAGATTATTTCATCTGTCAAATAACCTTTTCAAAGATTTTAATGCTTGAAGCATGCGGTACATAGTCCATTCGGATTTCACGGTGCTCAGCCAAAGGCGAGAAAGGAGAGAATTGCCTCCGTCTCGGATTCGGCGGGTTTCGCGCAATCGCCGCCCGAGCCAATCTCGCCGTTATTTTTATGGCGTACATGTGGTCCGGTGATCAAAAAAACCCTGGGCTGCAACCGTTCCCCAACGCGGGTGTGAATCCGGCGCAGCTGTAGCGGGGAAGGCCTCGCCAGCGGTCCGTCGCCTTTGACCTGTGAATAGCAGGAAGAGGAGGAAGAGGCGAGGTTAGCCCCTCAGGAGGCCATTCCCAGGCAGGGGATCTGGAGGAACGGAGGAACATGTGTGGTTTTGATATCCTCTGTGTCGCTGAGCAGGAAGCAGAGGTGAAGAGCGCTGGGAATCATCACGCGGGGATACGAGAACCCCGAAAAAGTTAACGCCTGGGAGAGGAAACAATTTCTCGATCGTTCCTCGCCGGCGACTCTTCTTCTTCCCGCCCATTATTATGAATTTTAAGGTACTTTAAGATCGAAAAAGTGCCTCTGAAAAAACAAGCCGGCTCAGTCGCGGTCATGAAACGTGACGGCTGTTGCTGCAAACGCTGTGAATATTCCGATTTTTATTCGCTCGACGTGAAGCCGTGTCTTGGTGTGAGGTTGAGATTTTTACCGAAGCTATTTTAGTAGCGGGCAAACCAGGGCTCGGGGGCCGCAGCAGACAGCGCGGCGCTGCAGGGCCCGTGCCATGTTAACCCAACAGTGCTTGGCTGAGGGGTTTTACACCTGAATGTGAGAGGGCCTGGGGACGTCAGACTCTGGTAAGTCTGAAGACCCCCTACAGCGCCTGTCCCGGCCTCAGCTGCGCTCGCCTCCAGAAGGCCTGTCAAAATACAGATTTCCTCAGGTGAATGGGCTTTAAGTAAGCCGCAGCTCTGACAGTGATAAATGGCCTTGTCCATCCAGTATGAATCCGTGCCCGCAAAACTTATAAACCAAGATAACTTTATTTATGTAAGTGAGTTGATGATAAATCCCAAATTTTAAATTTAGATCCTGATGAACTGGAACACGAGTGATCTGTGCTCGGTTGGAGAGCCCTCCCCGCGCTCCAGCGGGGGGAATAGAAGACTAACAGTGCGGTTTGGTGACATATAATAGCCTGTTTGCTTTCAGTCGCTTCAAGAGTCATTAGCCCTCTTTGCAATAACAAAACAGACCTGTCACTGGCAGCGGAATCGGTAACACAATCTGCAGAGTCGGCCTCGAACAGCAGCTTTATTGATTTCTGGGAGACGCTTAATATTGTCACATTTCGCGCAGCGTTCGCGGATCCCATGCCGGCGCGTGCCAAAGCATACACGGCGAGCCGGGGCGGTATTGTGAAGTCTGGCGGGGGGCGGGCGGGTCGCGTTCGGGGCCGTGACACACGCGGATCTTGTCAGGATCACCGGGAGCTTGTCGGGTCGATGACAAGGCAGGGGTGGCCGGGAAAACCTGATCCCTTCCCTGAGGGAATGGGGCCCGGTGTACCGCTGCTTCCTGTTTGGGGAGCGGGGGCCGAGCCGCGGCGTATCTGAAGACACCGTATCACTCCTACGATCCCGCGTCGGGGCCGCATCGCCTCCCACTCTGCCCCGTCCGACCCCGGCCCACAATCGCACTTTGATTTGCGGCCAAAGCAAACAGTAAACTCCTGGCGGCCGGGGTCCCCCGTTCCCATGGCGACAGTGCACAAGGCCACAGCTCCGGCCTTGATGATTTGGATCTGCGGGGACGGACAAAGGGGCCGATTCAGAGCCGGCCCCGGCGAAAAAGGCTCGGACGCGAAGGCCTGTGCTGGACACCCTGCCCCGAGCGCACGAGGAGAAAACCCTCAGCGGCGCGCGGGAATTATCGCATCCAATCTTCGCAGTGATATTAACACATCCTGTCACTCGCAGGAGACCCGCTCCACAAAGGGGGCGCTTGTCAAGGTTGGACGGGACCATTAATAGGGCTGAGCTCGGTACGAGTACGACTTTAGCAAGTGTAATTACCCCCGCGTGTGTTGACAGAGTCACGCTGCGTCGAGTCTAAAATGGCTGCATCATACCATAGAGGGGGTGTGGCTACTTTACCACGGCTAACAGGTAATGAGGGAAACATATTTGCATAACTTTGGAGGGTTGTTGTTTTTTTTTACCGAGGCATCGAATGTTTATTCTATTTCGATGTCCAAGGAAACATGAAAAAAAAAACACAAGGCCGCATACTTTCTTGTACCAGTGTAACGGCGAGAATAAGAGGAACATTGTCCAAGATCGGATTCCGTGTTGCTTGTTTTTGTTTTGCTTTTGCTGCATTTCCAGGAGGTCGATCCCGCTCTATGGACACACACAGCAAGATTAACGCGAGTGTTTTCTAATCATGACTTCTCCACACGCTGGCATCTGAAATCAAATGATGATTTGCATGCAAGCCGTTTTCTTGATTATTGTCTGAATAATTAAGGGTTACATTTTCGATCACTCGCGCACAAAACGCACGGGTTGAAACAGGTTTCAGGGAACTTTGATAATTAATGATTCACGTCTCGGGGCGGCACGGTGATGCAGTGGTTAGCCTCACAGCTACAAGCTCCCTGGTTGGACTCTGTAAAAACACTGGGTTGATCGGAGTCCCTGAACTGCCCAGACACACCAATGAGAGTGTTCGTATGTATGAATGAAGGAGTGAATTGCTGTACATCTCTATATGATTATGAAAATGATAATAATAATAATGACCATAATAATGCATTTTATGTATGTTTTTATTTCTACACCGCACACACATGCCAAAGAAAGAGCGAATGTCTGGCGAGTCACAGCAGGAAAGTTGCGCCAGTGTCATTCGCTGGAAGCTAAACATCAGTATGACATGAGAAAGCATCAACATCTATGTTCTATAAACCAAAAGGATTACATAGATAACATAATAACGATAATAATAATAATAATAACAATACTGCTAAGATTATCTCACATCAACTCTTCTCAAAATCAAAGTCAAAGTCAGCTTTTAATACCACTTTCTCGGCATGTACTGGACAGAGAGTGGAATCGAGAGCATGAAATTAACAAAATAATAATAATAATTGAGTGCAAACTAGCAGTAAAGTGCACTGTTACATTAAACATTCTGCTGAGTCTTATCAGTTCTTATCTTACATACATAGCGTAACCTCCGCAACGCAATCGTACAAATGAATTTGAGGGTGAATGTTTGAATGTCTCCATATGTGTAGATTATGAACGAATGAATCATTTACGTCTTCATTTATGTATTCCCGTATCTTCCCGAACACCCGAAATGCACCTGTGATCAACTTTCCTTCGCAATTAAGTGCAAGTCAAAGCACTTTCTATTATTACCTGGCGGGAAACGAGCCGCGATCCGTAACTCGGACAATGTGTGCCAAATACAACCCCGACAAATCAAAGCCATATTTCAGCGTTGCCTCACCGAGATGTGAATCTGGGGCTCAGAGGTGCTCGGCGGCCTCGCCCTGGGACGGGTGCTAGTGTGTTATTGTTGATTAAAATGGATTAAGGATGAGATTACAGTGCGTCTCCTCCCAAAGTCGGCGCTAAACTCACCCAGCGCCGGTAGCCCGGGTCAGCGCGCAGGGAAGTGCATTCATTGAGAGGGGCTCTTTCAAATGAGCACTCTGTCTGCCTGAATGCGGTTTCTCGTGACACACAGGCTTTTTCTGTTTTATTGGACCACAAGGGGAAAGGGGCTGATTGAGGGAGGAGGAGAGAGAATGGGGGGGGGGGGGTGAAGGGGGCTGAGAGGGGCTAGTGTGCAGTATATGAAAATGTGCAATACTTACAAGGGAGTCATGAAGTGACCCTTTGCTCTGATGTGGAAAGTTACAATAGTACCAGTTCACATTATTTGACTGAATGCATTTGGAATTACCTGGTAAAACATCCCTGTAGCACAGGAGTGTCAAACTCAAATCCACAGTGAGCCAAAATTCAAAACTGGGACAAAGTCGCGGACCGATGTTGATATTTATTGAAAAAAATCTTCCTCCTGATATAACAATGGGTCTTTTCATGTGGACCCAAAGAAGTTTGGCTTCAAAACTGAATATGGAACAAACAATGCTTCACACCGTACAATACATTACTTAATATTGCACACATGCAAAATCTTAATTCAAATTAAAAACACATCAGTGGTATTCTTTTCTTAAATTGCATGTCAACAGTGACCTTTTCCCACAGGCTAATTATAAATGTAAAAATAAAATAATCGTTTTCTGCCTTACTTTTCGTGAAATTTTTCAGAGGGGCAGCACGGTGCCAGTATTAACATAAGGTTGCCATGACAACTGTCAACAGAGGAGAGGCCGTTGATGGGTCCTGTCGTGATTTTCACTTTTCTCATTCTGGGATTTGTAGTATTAGCGGTGCATGTGCTGTAGGCTAGGATACGGGCGGACCAGCTCTAGTCGTTTGGCATGGCTTCACGGGCCAAATATAATTACGCTAGGAGCCAAATTCGGCCCGCGTGCCAAAGTTTGACACCGATGCGATCGCGGGTTGTCGCCAGAAAACAGCCGACCAGTGACCGCGGTAGTTTTTAAAAGTTGGCGCTCAGCAGGAAGCGTCTGGTGACGGCCGTGGCCTAGGAGTTCCGGCAATCAGCAAACACCTACAACACATGAGTTCCTATGGAATGGGACAAATAAACGATAGGGTGAATGGTTGTACGTCTCCATGTGACACGTGATCGACTGACTTATTGGTTTCATGTCTCTATAAGACCCGGCAATGAGAGGGTGGATGGTGGTACGACCTGTGAATGAGAGAATGAATGGTTGCACGTCTCTTTATGTGGCCCAGTGATTGACAGGTGACCGGTCCAGGTTGAACCCCGCCTGTCGTCCAATCACAGCTGAGATAGCCGCCTCCCCCGCCACACTGGCGAATACCTGAGCCCTTTAGATAACCAATGAATGTTAAACAAATGTTACCGCTCTAAATAACCGCACACAACTCTGGTATTGACAGGCATTAAATCGCAGAAGGCGTTTGGACGGCAGACGACGTTTGACACTATTTATTATTATATTATAGTTTCCAAGCGGGGGCAGCATGGAGCCCCTGCCAGGTCGGCGGGGTCCCCCAACACACACATCCTTCACATAAAGCGCCCAGTCGTTTGTTTATACGTCCCAATCACTCCGAGATCACCAGACAGGACGTCGTGTTGCTATTCTTACACCTACTATCACCGCCGCCTTGAAAACCTGGTCTTTTTTGGCTGTCCCCCTTCTTTTTTTTTTTCTTTTCTGGGAGTGTGAAGGAGGCGGCTTCATGAGTTCGGAGGCGTAATTCAGATAATCGACACGTGTTCGTACAGCCGACAATTTCCCTGATTGGCCCTGTCTTAGCCGGACAAATCCAGTCTGAAGTGTGTAAAACAACCGCAGTGGTTTCTGTTGTCATAAGGCAGTATTTATTTCAGCTTTTAATTAAGCAAAATGACTCCCATCTGTTAAAAAGGTTATTGTTGTGCTTGTTATAAAAGGTTTCAGCGGAGCGGTTGATTAATCGAGCCTGTCTTCAGTCCTGCCCTCCAAATGGACCTGACCGGCAATTATCATAATCCAGGGCTGTTTATTTTTTTTCTCCGCTGCCGTTCATGACGCGTCGGCTGCGTCGGCGGTTCTTCTGTTCCAGGAGGCCAGGTGACGGGAGATGCTCGGCAGAGACCGAGGCAAGACGACTGATCCGGTCTGTCTGTCTGTCGGTCGTGCGAAATGCTGCAGAGACTGGAAGTCACCGGGACTTATTAGTTGAGACATCTCCCTTGTTTTCCATGTTGCAAAGTGGGAGGAAGCTGTTTCGCTAGTGTCTGTGGAGGTTCTCAGTCCTCCGGGTCATGGTGAGTTCTCGTCGAAATCTTCCCGTCGTTGCAACTGGGCTTGAATTTCTTCACTTGGAGACGATTCACGCCTCTCCACAGCTGCCACGACAAGAAAGAATATTTAGCTCGTATCTTGTTGATCTTTCTTTGATCCACCTCAGAGCAAATATTCAGCATTTACACATTTGCAGCTCAATTAAATGTCAAAAATATAGCTAGCGTTAAACTGAGTGGCTCAGCGGCACAGCTGAGGAGTCAAGTCAGATTTGACTTCTATGGCGCTGAATCACAACCCAGTTGTGATGACACTTTCCATGTGAAGCAGGTCCGGCCTGCACTCTTTCAGATGATCTATGGAATCCCAACGCTCCCCTATGAGCGAGCGCCCGGCAACGGCAGCCAGGAAACACTGCTTTTTACCGCACGGACACATGGACAGCTCAATGCCTTCTGTCTCGACCAATTGGAGTAGTGTACCCCTCCTTCTGTGATAGACACGTGAGGAACAAATGATCTCCTACTAATAATGATAGTAGCACTAACAGTTACATGCTAATAGCTGAAATGATACAGTAATAATTTGATATTCATAGAAGAAATAACAACGTTGGACGCCCGAGAGCCCGAGGACTCTATGAGGTCACTATCACGCACCGGTGAAGAAACACGAGCGCGCATTCGTGCATGTTGTTGGACTGTGGGAGGAAACCGGAGAACCTGGAGGAAACACGGGAAGAACATGGAGATTCCCTGTGTGGCAATCCAACAAGAGACCTGCTCACTTTGACGCTGAAGCGCTTTAAATTAAATGTATTGTAGTGTTCTTCATTGATTACTGATTGCAATTACATTTTGTGTCATTTCAGTGGAGCGTCGTTGTCGGTCGGTGGTGACGAATCCGTAGCCGACGTCGTCCAACCGCTATTCATTCACTTCCATTCCAGCATCCTTCCACAGAATTCAGATTTCTGCAGTGTTATCTTCATAACGATCAGCACGCTACGCAGCATAGCTTTTTTTCGGTTTTGTTTCAGTGACCTACTTCTGCCCGGCGGCTACCGGGAGCGGCCGCTACAATGTGATGGCAAAAAACATCAGCAAATCCGCTAATTGGCAGGAGAGCGGTCGCGTGATAAATGACGGAAATTCTGGTCAGCGACGGTGTAAGGAGCTGGAGTGTGAGCGCGCCGTAACTTTGACCGGTTAGAGCGGCACTATATAACTGCAGTCAGGCAAATGTTTTCTTTCCTTTCTGCCCGAAACAGGGAGCTTAGTCACCGATGTTGCCCGGGCAGGTCAACAAATATACAGTCCATAAATCAAATTTGCGCACAATTGTTTAATTTTCCAACAAAAATGAAGCATTTACTGTTTCGTCTCCTATTTTTAATCTTTGGCAGGAGGGAGCGAATGTCAGAGTTAATAAGAGGTTATCGGGAAGGAAAAAAGTAATTAAAGTCCTCAGCGTCAGAATGAATCGTTTCACAGTAGCTGCCGGTGGACATTTCCCCCTTCTCCTCTGTCTAGACACGAAGGGGCACGACCGCGGCTCACAAACCGGACAAAAGAGCCATACATGTCTTGGGAGGGCCGAGGCAGAGCCGGCAAGCGTGCTCAGATGCGTCCGATCGGAGCTCCGCGCGCCAAACTGCAAATTCGTACTTTGTCGGCTACGGATCGGAGGCTAATCAAAAGACCTTTGGCGCTGTTTGCCGAGCGTGGGGCTTTTCTCGACGCTCGCACCGCGGCCAGATCTGTTTGGATGGAACAGTAGCGAGCTCGGAAATCTAATTTCCTTCCCAGCTTTACAAGTTTTGATAATGGCCTCTTCCAGAAAACCTGCTCCCTCCCGACCTGCACTTCCACCTGCTTTGGTCACGGTCTGCCTCATGTCACACACCTCATAACATTGACAACCCCGGCTCCACCGGGTGTAAATTGCCGCATTCACTGCCCGGCGTCCTGGCCAATAATCCTGGAACGACTGGCGACACGCCTGCGGCTCCCGGCGCTGCCGTACAACCGCTATCGCTGCATCAAACAGCAGCTGCAGAAACAGTTTCCAGCGGTTCGCCCTGGTAAACGTAACAGCTCCACCCGTTCACAATACGCCGCTTTTTCTCGGAAGAAAATACAATATATTGTTTGTTTGGATGATTTGATGGGAAAAGGAAGGCGAGAATGAATCCTGCCATTGTTGCCGTAACATGAGACAGGATGTGTGCGGATCTCTAATAATGAATTACAAGTCACAAAGACTGATAAACATAGTAGAAGTTACCTTCAATAAATAATTGGATTAACTTTTTAATCCACTTTTTATTGATTATATATTAATAACAATGATAGAATAAAGACATATTATCTGCTCTTTAAGAACATGGCTAAGCATCTGCCGCAGCAACACAAAACAGGATGAAAAATTACAACATTAAATTCAGCTGTACTTAAAAAACAGCATATATATATATATATTATTTTTTTTAATTTTCTTAAATCTATTTATATATATATATGGACATATACTTTAATAGATATTTTTTCATTTTTCATATATTAAAAATATATCTAATATTATATTTTTCAAAATGAAAAAATATTTTTTCAAAGTACATATCAATATATATATTTATATATATATGTATAAATATATATATATATATTTATAGATACTTTTTAAAAATATTTAATAAAAAATATCTATGTATATACTTTTGAAAAATATTTTTTCATTTTTACCAGTTGTATTTGGTAAATTAACAGGTGTGTGTTTAAGTATGAACCCAGGCCATTATATCTGTAATGTAATCTTGTAATACTACATTTTCAAATAATTTGAATCTTATACGATATATCTGATGATATATGATATATGTGATATATATATGATATATCTTATATTATTTGAATATATATGGAAAATGAAAAAATATTAAAAAAAATATATAAATGTATATGTATATATAAATATATATATATATATATAGAGAGAGAGATACTTTTTAAAAATATTTTTTAAATGTATATATATTTAAATATACTTTTTCAATTTTTTTTTTCATTTTTGCCAGTTGTATTTGGTGAATTAAAATCTCTCTCTCTCTCTCTATATATATATATATATATTTATACATACATATATATTTATATATTTTTTAAAATATTTTTTTCATTTTTCATAAATATTCTAGAAGATAAAAATATTTGAAAATGTAGTATTACATGACTACATTACAGATAATATGGCCTGGGTTCATACTTAAACATACACCTGCTAATTCACCAAATTCAACTGGTAAAAATGAAAAAAATATTTTAAAATAGTATGTTTGAATATATATACTTTTTAGAAATATTTTTTAAAAAGTATCTATAAATATTTATAGATACTTTTTAAAAAACATTTTTTTATTTTAAAAAATGAAAAAAATATTTAATATAAATGAAAATGTAAATATAAATATATATCTATTTATATATATATATATATGTATATGTACTTTGAAAAAATATCTTTTCATTTTTCATTATTGAAAATATATTTTATATTATATTTTGAAAAAATGAAAAAATATTTTTTGAAATTACATATCAATATATATATATATATATATTTATAGATAATTTTAAAAATATTTAAGAAAAAAATATTTATATAAAAATATTTTTTCATTTTTACCAGTTGTATTTGGTGAATTAACAGGTGTGTGTTTAAGTACGAACCCAGGCCATTATATCTGTAATGTAATCATGTAATATTACATTTTCAAATAATTTAAATCTTCTAGAATATATATGAAAAATTAAAAAATATAAAAAAAATATATATGAATATATATTTATATATATATATATATATATATATATATATATATATATATATATATATGTATTGATATATACTTTTTAAAAATATTTTTTCATTTTTCATACATTAAAAATATATTTCATTTTTCAAGATGAAACAATATTTTTTTAAAAGTATTTATAAATATATACATTTATATATACTTTTTTAAAATATTTTTAAAAAATATATATTTATATTGACTTTTTTCATTTTTTTTTCATTTTTACTAGTTGTATATGGTGAATTAAAAGGTGTGTGTTTAAGTATGAACCCAGGCCATTATATCTGTAATGTAATCATGTAATACTAAATTTTCAAATATTTTTATCTTCTACAATATATGTGAAAAATGAAAAAATATTTTTAAAAAGTATATAAAAATATATTTTAAAATATTTGAAAATGTAGTATTACAAGATTACATTACAGATATAATGGCCTGGGTTCATAATTAAACACACACCTGTAAATTCACCCATTTTTATCTTCTAGAATATATATGAAAAATAAAAAAATATTTTTAAAAAGTATATATAAATACACACATATTTATATATTTTTTTTTCATTTTTCATATATTAAAAATATATTTTATATTATATTTTTCAAAATGAAAAAATATTTTTTTTAAAATATATATAAATGTATAAATATATATATATATAGAGAGAGAGAGAGAGAGAAAGAGAGAGAGAGAGAGATACTTTTTAAAAATATTCTATAATTTTTCATTTATATTATATATATTTTTCAAAATGGAAAAATATATTTTTTAAAGTATCTATAAATATTTATAGATGCTTTTTTAAGAATTTTTTTTAAAGCATATATATTTAAATATACTTTTTAATTTTATTTTTTCATTTTTGCCAGTTGTATTTGGTGAATTTACAGATGTATGTTTAAGTACGAACCTAGGCCATTATATCTGTAATGTAATCATGTAATATTACATTTTCAAATATCTTAAAATATATTTATATATACTTTTTAAAAATATTTTTTCATTTTTCATATATATTCTAGAAGATAAAAATATTTGAAAATGTGGTATTACATGATTACATTACAGATATAATGGCCTGGGTTCGTACTTAAATATACACCTGCTAATTCACCAAATTCAACTGGTAAAAATGAAAAAAATATTTTAAAATAGTATGTTTAAATATATAAACTTTTTAAGAATATTTTTAAAAAAGTATCTATAAATATTTATAGATACTTTTTAAAAAATATTTTTTCATTTTGAAATATGGAAAAAATATATAATATATGAAAATGTATATATGAATATATATATCTATTTATATATTTATATTTATATATACTTAAAAAAGATGTCATTTTTCATATATTATATTCATAATTTTAAAGTACATATTAATATATATATTTTTATAGATACCTTTTTAAAATATTTAAGAAAAAAGTATTTATATAAAAATATTTTTTCATTTTTACCAGTTGTATTTGGTGAATTTACAGGTGTGTGTTTAAGTACGAACCCAGGCTATTATATCTGTAATGTAATCATGTAATACTACATTTTCAAATAATTTAAATCATGTAGAATATATACGAAAAATAAAGAAATATTTAAAACAAGTATATGTGGATGTATATGTATATATATATATATATATATATAGATATATACTTTTTAAAACTATTTTTTCATTTTTCATTTATGTTATATATATTTTTCATTTTTCAAAATAAAAAATATATTTTAAAAGTATATATACATATATATTTATATATACTTTAAAAAAAATATTTTTAAAAAGTAGATAT
The DNA here is from genome assembly GCA_901007705.1 of Fistularia tabacaria. NCBI lineage: Eukaryota > Metazoa > Chordata > Actinopteri > Syngnathiformes > Fistulariidae > Fistularia > Fistularia tabacaria. The sequence goes on along the minus strand of CAAKHD010009468.1, from coordinate 123,102 downwards.
ATATATATATATATATATATATATATATATATATATATATATATATATATCAATGTTTAAATACTTTAAAAAAATATTTTTTCATTTTTCATACATGAAAAATATATTTCATTTTTCAAAATATATAATATATATATATTTTTAAAGTATATAAAATATATATATTTTTATATACTTTTTAAAAATATTTTCTAAA
>CAAKHD010009468.1:100496-119524 GCA_901007705.1 Fistularia tabacaria | reverse complement strand
CTGCTCCTGTCCTGTCAAACTGTCTTTGGCCAAGACAATAAACACGTGATTTCTCCCGCTGGCCAGGCTGGTCCCTTGCTCTGCAGCTCTGTGGCCATTGGTGTGTGTGTGTGTGTGTTTGTGTGTGTGTGTGTGTGTGTGTGTGTGTGTGAATGGTTGGCCGCTATCTTGCGTAAAGCACTGTAAAATTGGAGACTATTACCATTTACAAAAAATATAATGTATAATATGTGTTTACACGCATGTTCGACTTACAGCCAATTTAAAGCGTGTCTTTTTTTTTTTTTAGAGGTTTAACTCTCTTTAAGCCCAGGATATTAAAAACAATAATCCGGGCTAAGCTCTGGTAGAGGCATTAGATATTATTGCCATCGCCAAGAGCACAGTAAGATCATCAGAAGGTGTATTGCTCTGGTTCTTAGGTGCTTAACTGTAATACAATAAAGGGATTGAAGGCGGAGATGTAAACATTTGCATGTGTGCAGGAGAGCTGGGCTTTTTACTGATGCAGTGGGATTGTATACAGTGAGGCTGCCGCGGTCCATAAATGTAAATCAGCATGGCTTTTCTGCGAGAGAAATACGGTTTGCTTACAGCACAGGCCTCCGAGGAGCGGCTGGAGCAGCATCTGTCCAGATGATGCAACCGAGTGGTAGCCGGCCGCCGCCGGTGGCCCTCGGCCCCAACGCGCAACCTGAGTGAAACCTACTAAAAAGTCATTTTGAATGATGTGAAATTGGACGCCCTATAAAACCGTCTGTTTACAGTGAAAAAGATTTTGCTTTCTTTCAGAAGCCAGCCGTTTTCCATGCAGCGGTCGTAATGGTGGAGGATTCTCAGAGGGACGCTATCGCGTTGCATATCGCTATGCACGTGCGCAGTTCCGTGCAGGCTCGTATTTAGCGGCGACGAGCTTGAGTCTTGGCATCTGCGGCGTTTGCGAACAAATTCATAAAACGAACATCTTTCCCGTCCTCGGCTATGAATTCCTGCGGACAAAAGATCAGATCTATTCACTCACTGAGGTCATTCCGTTATTTAATGGCCTGAGTTGAGCTCACCGAGGTATTTGAAATTCAAAATCTGATAGTCATAGTTACAGACACATTTACAGGCGACGTTTCGAGATCTCGGGTTGCGGAGAACAATGTCGAAAACCCGCGGCTCTGTAACCCGAACCGCCGTAACCCTCGTGCAAATGTGCTGCGAACATGCAAGATTGGCATCAGGGAGATAGTGAGGAAATTCTGTGATCTGAGGATTAAATAGCCAGTTGAACTATTAACAAAACAAGGTGCGTTTATGTGCCATTAGGGCCATTTATTTTCAAAGAGATGGAAACAACAAGCTGATTAAGTTGACATCGCACCGCCCTCGTTTCAATCCACAGTCGAGGTCTGTTTGTGCGTTGGGCCAAATTGAGAAGAAAATATTCTTGCTTCAGATCGCATGATAACACCGCAAATCTGATATATTAAAACTTACTCATAGCCTATTAGGCCTGGTGAATTTAACACTGAATGATGGTCATTTAGTCCTGACCAGCAGCAGTCGGGTGCATTCAGGGGTTGTGCACAGTTTAAAGGATGACTCCGCATACTTTCTCTTGCAAACAATCTATTTATCCCCAGACGGCAATACCGCACAGAATAATAAAAACATCTGATTTTAGAACGCTTCTCGGCACCTTTTACCGAAAACATTCCACGCAAACCTACCACCGGGTGCATGTGTGTGTGTGTTTGTCCTCCCTTGCGTTGGTATGCTCATAAGAATTCCCGAGGGATGATTCCATAATTAGGGCAGACAGCACAGGAAGTTTGTTCAGGTGGCCTTCGGAAACAGGGCTCGTCTACTGTATGAGAGACGGACGAGCACAAAGGGCCTCGAAGCAGGGGAAGGCATTTCGGTGCGGGACGAGCGCGTGGGAGGGACAATATCATCACATCGGCGGTGATTTGGTGCTGGATAAAAAAAAAAAAAAAAAACGGCGAGCGGATTTGCGACATATTGCTGATAAAAGCAATGCACAAGTCTTCGCGTGCATGTTGTAACTGATGATATGCAGTAGAACCTCGGCCTATAAATTCAATTCGTGACTTGACTCTGAAGTGCTCGTGAACCGAAGCTACTTGTCTCATTGATATCAGTGTGAACCACGATGATTTGGTTCTTCAGCCCAAAAAAACATACTGTACTCTTTGGAAACTTTATTATGGGTTTATTTGTGGCAACAAAAAAAAAAAAGAAAAAGGATTGTGTTTCTGGTGTTCTTTCTCTTCTTGCCTGCACTTGTACTCGGCGTTCCCTTTGCTAAATTAGCAAACGTAAAGCCTTCTCGCATGTGAGACCCTTGCTAATGCTATCTCCAGCGAGCTGTCTTTCATTCATCCAAACTAGCAAGACCTTTTCTACTTCTTCTAAGACTTGAGACCTTTGCTTCGTCGACATAGTCGCCCCTTTAGCCACACCAGCCGTCTTTAGCCGTGTTCATTTGGTCGACTGAGCCGTCATGGTTGGAGAGATCGCCGCTCTCACGGTTAGCTATTGTTTCCCCCACCAGATCGACCGTAATTCTTAACTTATTCTCAACACCATTGGCACTCGAACCATTTTGGGAGCCATAATGAGGGCTAGCTTACAGAAAGAAAGCACAATAAGCATTACAACAGGAGAACAACGATGAACGATGTAAACAACGCGGAGAAGCACGCACGGCTGCGCTATGCTACAACGCAGAAAGTCCGCAAGTTTGTTAGTTTTTGTGTTCGTGCACCGAGGCGTGGTCGAAGCTCGATTCAAAATTTGATCGAAAACTCTGTTCGTAGGCCGATATGTTTGTAATTAGCGGCGTCCGCTAGCCGAGGTGCTAGTATATGTGTAAATATACATGATAGTCCTGGTTCTCACCAGGATTGTGTGCGTACTATGTGTTGCTGTTGTCGCAAGGGGAAATAAAATGCTCTCTCCGACCACGCCGAGGCAGCCACTTTGGACGCCCGTGAAAAATTCTCCTTGGGTCAGAGACAGGAAGCAGACGGCCTTCCTTGGATCTCCATGAGGGATCATATACCATTCATAAGCCCATTAACACCTATGATACAGTAGCAGCGCCACTGTGCCGTGCATTCACGCCCCTCTTACCCCACCCCGCGCAGTTGTATATCTCCAGTTTTGTTTTTGTTGTGTTTTTAGCCGTGTACAAACATTCAGATTGAGACCTTTGCCAGGCTTTTAGCAGCAAATCGCCGAGAACAGTGTGAAAAACCATGTGGTTTTAAACTGCCTCCTCCCCGCCATGTTTTTGGAATCACTTCCAGCTGCTCCACAGCCACTAATGGCACCTCGGGCCCACATTGCTGTTTTAACACCGGCCAAATCTCAGCCCCCTCCCGCCTGCGAGAGGCAAAGGAGGTTTTCAACTACTGTTAAACAAATGATTTTTGCCCGTATTACGAGCAATAAAATAGACACCCCGCTGGCCGCCCCGAACGTCGTCTTCGTGCACTCCAGCAGATCCCGCAGCACGTCAGTACTAGTTACTAGTTTGTTTTTTTTCCAGGCACCGCTGAAAATGCAAATCCCGCTTAATAGCATGATAGCGGTTTTCAGGAGCGGCGGGTTAAATGTGCCACGCTGGGCTTTGCGTCTGTAGCGTGCATAGCTGGAGTTCTGCATGTGATTGACACGCGGTTTTGTCAACATAATCAGGCCTTTTTGATTTAATTTAATTTACTGCATATAAAAATACATAACATTGTTATGTATGTACCTGTATTTCGTATCCAGCCTGCAGTGCATGATGAAACAAGTGTGTGAAAGGACGCTGCAGCTTTAAGGGCCGACCCGGGGATGACCGTTATTTAAAATGAACATCAGAGAACATAAACAAAAATGGTAGATTTACACAAACAGACTGGGTAAATATATAAACGCGTGTCGTCGCGGCGGGGAAATATGTTTTCACCTCACGTTGCGTTCAAGACATCAATCTATTAGGCGGCGTCATCTTCGGGGGAGGGACTCCACCAGATAACCTTTGACCTCAAAGCTGAGTGCATGTGTGTGTGTGTGTGTGTGTGTGTGTGTGTGTGTGTGTGTGTGTGTGTGTGTGTGTGTGTGTGCAGGAAAGGCAATAAGTAGAAAAATGTAGAAAAATAAATACTGCCATGGGAAATGTTTGAGTGTGTCTGAGGGTTTGTTACTTTTATATCATAGTCAGAATGAGTTGAATTGCACGTGATTAAAATATTTGAATTATTCTGTTTCCTCTGCAGAAAATATTGTGTAAAATAATACAAATATTAGTGTGGGGACATTTTTTCCTTAGAAAAAATCATCTCCTTAAAATGTTGGTCCTTTTCGTAAATACGCTCCTTAAAGAATAACATAATTAGAGCGGTTCGAGGTTTGCTAGCCTGCTGGACCTGCATTGGTTATTCCAGAAGTCGGAGCTCCGCCGGCCTCGGTCTGACGGCCAATTAGGGCTTGTAGTTTTTTCGCCGTCTCTCGCACGGAGCCAAAAAACTTAATGTGATTCCCCTGGACTGAACAAGCCGGGGCAGAGGCCAATTTAAACCTCGTCGGGCGGCTGGAGGCCGGCCCGTTTGTGTGGAACCAGACTGCCATCACTGGATCAGCGGGGGAATTGCAAGAGAGGGAGTCTGACATGGGTCACTGGAGCTGAGATCATTCCATGAAAGTGTCTCATCCGAAAGGAAATCCAAACCCATTTAAATGAGATCAAAATCAGATTGATAATTATCTGGAATTAGTGCCCCTGTCATCACTTCTGCATGAAGGACAAACTCAAACAACCGATCAGAAACTTGTAAACACTTTAGAACTGGGAAGACGATGGAAGAGTTACGGAGCCGAACCGATACAGAGGGTATGGAAGTATATGCTTGCGCGATGCAGGTATTTGCATTTATAAAATTGTTGTTTCTCCATTTATCACGGGTATAGAAATGGTAAATACTTACCTGGCAGGGGAGATACCTTGACGGTGGTTCACCCAGGGCGAGGCTCAGCCATTGCACTCTGGCTGCGAATTCCCCAAATGTTGGAATCTCGTCTGCATCATTTCTGGTGGCGCTCTTCCCCAATTGCGCCTCTGGGACAAATGAAGTTTTTTTCTGATTCTGATTCTGGTGTATTTCTAAACATTGATGTAATTGGTTTCATTTATTTCAGCTGTAATAACAGCGTTATTGAATCTTCCTCGCCGACGAACCTGGGAGGTTTTCAGCAGGTCAGCGCGAAACCCGTACCGTCCATCCGGTTCTCGATCTCGCTGGCCGGGTCTGCGACACCAATCGCTCGAGGCAGAAGGCCGCCGCAATTGCGCCAGGGTCGGTCCGAGGTTTCTGACCCTGAGAGCCGGAAACGCAGTGGACAGTGGATGAATGAACCTCTGATACATTGAGGGATTATGACTTCAGGAGTTTAGGTAAATACACCATCCATGATAGAATTTACCGATCGTGTGTTTGGCTGCCCAGTGTGCCGTGAAATGTTTTCCTCTGCAAACATCTTCATCCCCGGTGACCAGAAACCCAGTCGTCCTCATTAAAGTCGTCCTGGACATGACAGAGTATGATGTATGAATTTTAACGGCCCCGGCAGAAAACCACAAGGCCCGTTTATAGTGTAAAAGAGAAAACCAAACACTGACGTCAAAGATGCCCCAGCTGGCAAGCGGCGCCGTCTGGTCAGAAATGAAAACGGCCCGCGCACGAGAAGAAAAGGCAGAAAATAGAAATGTTTCCTATTAGTGTTCCAGTCCGAGCCTCACACAGCGAGGAGTTCCCAAGAGCATGGATTAGCCCATTCTTTCCCGTGTTATGGTAGCGGGCACGCCGTCATCCCCGGTCTTGCTCAGGATATGATGGTCGGGGCGGGCTGACGTCTCTGGCGCGGCGCAAGCTTCCCGAATCGGGGCCGCGAGACGCTGTGTCTAATTCACAGCTTGCAAGTTTTCATTAAAAAAAAACTGGATTACAAAAGACCGAATGTCCCCAAAGCTCGTCATCTTCAAGCACATCTTCAAGCTCCAACTGTGAAGAAGTTGTTCCTGCAAAGGCACGGTCCTTCAGTCGTCCGTGTACACGCAGTAGCGCGGACGTGCTAGCTTGGCGTTCAGGAACACATTCATTCATTCATTCGTTCATATGTACCGCTCATGCTGCGCTCGAGCCTATCCCAGCTGTCGCTGGGTGAGAGGCGGGGTTCATCCTGGACCCGTCGCCAGTCGACAACAGGGCCACATATAGAACCATGCAGCCATTCACCCCTTCATTCACACATCGTGTCGAGACATACAACCATTCACCCTCTCATTCCCTTGTCTGGCCAATGTAGGGTCTCCAATGAACCTTCTGCATGTTTTTGGACTGTGGGAGGAAACTGTATATACCTATAAAATATACTTATATATATATGAAGGTATGGATTCATGTATGTATATATATATATAAGTACAGTATATATATATATATATATATGTGTGTGTTTGTGTGTGTGTTTTAGTGTGTGTGTGTGTGTGTGTATACATATACCTATGTATATACACATATATATTTACAAACATGGGGAAAAAAATTTAAAATATATATATATACACACACACACACTTTTTTTACTTTTACCACTTTGTCACTTATTGTTTTTATTTCCATAGCTTTTCTCAAATCTGTATTTTATCCGTAAAATGTCCAGTAAGGCACCTGAAATAAAATGTACGAGATATGGATGGACCACCTCCAAACGGTTCCCACAAAGCTGGAAGGATGGGATTGTCCAAATGTCTAAATGCTGATGATTGGTATCACTTCCGCGAACCAAGACATTTTGGTCAATTCCTCGTCCCAGCTTTGTGGGAACAGTTTGGAGCTCCTTTCTTTTTCCAGCATGACTGTGCACCAGTGCAACAAAGCAAGGTCCATGAAAACATGGATGACAGAGTCTGGGGTGGATGAACTTGACTGGCCTGCACAGAGTCCTGACCTCAACCCCACAGAACACCTTTGGGATGAATTAGAGCGGAGACTGAGAGCCAGGCCTTCCCGTCCAACATCATTGTGTGACCTCACAAATGTGCTTCTGGAAGAATGCTCCAAAATCCCCATCAGCACAGTCCTGAAGCCTGTGGACAGCCTTCCCAGAGGAGTTGAAGCTGTTCTCGCGGCAAAGGGCCGACTGACGTCATATTGAACCCAATGGATTAGAAATGGGATGTCGATTAAGCTCGTATACGAGTCAAGGCAGGTGAGCAAACACTTTTTCGCCTTTTTTTCTTTTACTTTTACCACTTTGTCATTTATTTTTATTTCTATTGTTGTTGTTTTTTAAAATATATATTTTGTGTGTTCAGTGTCCAGTAAGACACCTTAAATAAAATGTATCCAGTAATAAAATGTATAAGATATATATGTATCAGATACATATATACATATATATACATATAAACACTCACATTTAGATACCCACACAAACACACACACACATATATATATATATATATATATATACGCATACACATATATATATATCAAACATTTAAATACACACACACACATACATACATATATATAGATACACACACATATATATGCATAATATATACATATATATATCACACATTTAAATACACACACACACATACATACATATATACATGCACACACACATATATATGTATGTGTATATATATGTATATATGTATGTATTTATGTATGTATATGTGTGTGTGTGTATTTAAATGTGTGATATAGATATATAGATATATATATCTCCATGGAGATATACACTTTTTTTTTACTTTTACCACTTTGTCACTTATTGTATTCTATTGTTTTTTTTTCAAATCTGTATTTTGCCTGTACAGTGTCCAGTAAGAGATCTTAGATAATATGTATCAGATATGTATATACCATATATATATATACATATACACACACATTTATATACATGTATGTATGCTTTTATGTACATATGTGTCTATATACATATATATATATGCATACATATATACATATATATACACATACATACATATATATACATATATATATATATATATATATATACGAGCAGATAATCACAGACGTGAACGGCAACACTGAGGATGTGACATTACGGAGGAGTTTAAGATCGAGGAGTAAACCTCCACCGTGGAGAAGATCTGCTCCAAAAAACTGGTTACGTGTCACCGGATTATGATGATGAGGATTCATCCATTTGAACGTTAATCTCAAAAACGGCCCCGAGTTTGCATAATCCCTTTTTTCTCATTTCCTAATCCCTTATGCTCGGCGAGCCCGCCACAAATACCGCCCAGCCGAATGTTAGACAAACATGCCGAAGGGCCGCGGACCACAATTTGCGCAGAATAAAGCTCAAATTGCCGTTTTCTATGAGCTCAGCCAGCACCGCAGATAATATGGCTGGAAACCGCCGGGTTGCAGCCGCATTACAAACACACGCCGAAAACCCCAGGCTCTTTACGGCCGACACCAGAAGAACTGGCTCTCCTCGCAGCAACCGGCCGGGCCGCTGTCACGGCTTACTGACTTTCAAGACGTGGCTTTTAAAAAAAGGTAAAATGCGGACTTTCATGGCATCTTCAGGTAAAGAATGTTGGACTGAGACCCAGAGGAGAAGCCAGAGTCAGCGGGGACTCCAGGAGCTGCACGTCCTCCTCCTCCAACACGTGGACGCCGGAGGCGCTGAAACATTCGCACCTGTAACGCCAGCCGGCTCCGACGGACGCTTCCTCCGGGACGTCATCACCTCCCAGATGCAGGAGCTCCGTCCAAGCAAACAGTCCGTCAGCGGCGCGTCGGAAGCCCCCCCGCCCTCCAAACCCGCCGTACGGTGTTAATATCAACAACCTCCGCACATCATCGCCACGGATTCCCGGATAAAGGCTCTGACAAACACACGGAGAAACGTCTTTGGTTGTTATTACAAGCCCGCGTACTGGAATATGTGTGTTGCTAATTCGTAGCAGTGTTTACGTCGTCTTGTTCACACAGCCGGGAATCAAGCGACGACATCATTTTAAATATACGAAAGACTCGAACGCTTCCAAGTGAAGATACGATCTCAATCTCAGGAGAAGAAATGATCCGTCGGCGAAATGGGACGCGGTTTTTCCGGCCTCCTATCGGGACCCGACGCAGCGTCTCCTGTTGAGATCCAGTGACGAAACATGACGTCCAAAAACAAATCATGTGTTAGCATAGGATTCAAGGTTGAGAAAGGCTGTATTTAGCAAGCTGACGTTGATTGAATATAGGTCGATGATATGTTAGTACCATCGCAAAGATCCGAAACTGTGCGTAGAGGATTTGTCCTGCAAAATTTGAACACTCATTTCCGAAATGAAACACTGATGCGAAGGTGTCCCGTCCCCACGTCCTCTTACCTCCAGACGGACGATTAGAAGACAGGTCTTATTCTGGCATCGGGGGCCTCCTCGACTCCTGGACCCCAGATCTACGAAGGGACGGTCCGAAGAGGATTCGAGGTGGGAACGTGCTGACGTAAGGCGGCACAAGCCAAGGCCTCCACTTATGTTCAACCTTTCTCCCCCCTCGAGGATCCCCTCCCGTCCTTCCTGCCCCATTATCGGATCTAAATATGTTATTCTACAGGTTGTCTTGGTGATATATGTCACGCCTTTTTTTATGTGTGTGTTTGTGTGTGTGTCTGTGTGTGTGTGTGTGTGTGTGTATAGTTAGAAATAGGCCTTGGGTGAGTAGTTCAGGAACCTGCTGATTTATCGGTCCTATCTAAAAACTTAATCCGTCAAAACAGCGGTCCGTCAGCCGTCGTCTCCTCTGCAATCTTAAACGTGACGTCATCCTCATATCATCCTGAATTATGTGATAATAGCATGCAGAATTATGGTCGCTGGATTCTCCTCCATGCACCTATTCTGCTCCTTGAAGCCCATTAGCTTGTAGGTACGTATCCGAAGGGAGCGAGGTGATTCGCATCGCAGACACATTGCACAAAAGAGCCATTTTTCACAGGCCAGCTGATTTCCGTAAAGCACAGCTGACCTTGATTGTCGGTGGCAGCCAATCGGGAGACAGCTCCGTGCCATCTTCGCCGCCTGGAAATCATCAAGGTTTATCGCCTTTATCACCTTCTCCTCGACTCCTCCGCTCGTCCTCCTAGTCCAGAGAGGTTCAAGGGGCCGGGGCCGGCTGCTTCCGGGACCCCCGGCGCGACTGATAGCGTCCATTCCGCTCATTACAGCGCGGCTCCCCGACGTCTTCCAGATAATCTGCACGTCCGTCATAATATACGGTGCGAAGGTGACGTGCGTGAGCAGCCTCCTGGATGAAATGCAGCATCAGAGGTCGGACGAGTAGGAGCCCGTTACGGGTGATTCCTGCTGCTTCTATGAGCTCATTGTAGCGAGGAGAGGAGGCCGTTGAGAAAGACTCGGGGTGAAGAGGCTATCCTGCGTCCCTCATGCGAGCAGCTAAAGGGTGGTCTGACATCTCGGAGCTGCACGGAGAGCAGATATGGTCACGATTTCAAGTTAAAAGGGTCAACTGTAAGTAACCTCATGGAAGTGGGTCTACAGCCCCAGATAATGCGGCAAATAAGCCATCGCACGATCTTAGAAAATGCAATTAAGCTCAGCAGTTAGCGCTTCCATCTCAAAGCAAGAAGTTCCCTGGTTGGATTCCCACAGGAAGCCTCTCTGTGTGGGGTCTCCATGTTCTCCATGCGGGGTTCGTCCGGGTTCTCCGGGTTCCTCCCACAGTCTAAAAACATGCAGGAATTCTTCGGAGACCCTAAAAACTGCCAACATGTGTGAATGAGAGAGTGAACAGTCGTATGTCACTATTTGGCGTGTGAAAAAAAGGGTGAATGGTTGTGTGTCTCTGTATTTGGCCCAGGCTAGCAACCGGTCCCGGGTGAACCCCGCCTCCCGGCCAATGACACGACATTCAGTGATAGTTAACGAATGACTGAATTAAAACGCTGAACGTTCAAACAGCTTTCCTTCTAGTCAAAACGCTCATCAATAACCTTGAATTATATGTGACCTTCATGTTATCACTTACTAAATAACATGTAATTCTAGATACCTTATAATTAGCTGGTATTGTTTGTGCAGGCGCAACATAAACAGTTGGGAAATCCATCCAACGGGGCTTTGCAGGATAGAATAAACAGGCTATTCCTCAAAGCCAGCGTCATTTCCCAAACACATTTATAACCGTTTCATACATTTTGCTATAAACTGAAGTTTTCTGCCCCCCTCCGCCACCGCAACACAGATTTGCCTGGAAATATCGTCCCAGTCGGCAGGGGAGAAAAAATATCCACGCTTCTTTTGAGAAATCAGGGACGTGGACGCGGGTGAGCGACGGCGGCGGCGGCGGCGAGCACCAAAACGGCCGACCCCCGGCATGAAATGACACGCGTGTCGTTCCCGGGCGTCAGAAGGGGTAACTGCTTACCTGCCCAAAAAATATGACCCTGCCAGTAACAGCAACATCACACAGATCTCTCTGCGTACGTGGGTTAGAAAAGCACGGCCTGGCAGTCGCTCCTTCCCCTCATTATTTCTGTCTCCTTCCCCCCGCGAGAAAAAAAAAGCCTGGATGCCACCGATGCCACCGCTGTTGGCCGGCGGCGAACGGCAGATCTCTGGTCCACGTCGAGCTGCTGCCCAGGAAAGAGGCGGACGATCCCAAAACGCAAGTCCGAAAGGAACAGGATGTGTCGCTTTGTGATTCGCCAAGTTAATCACCGCACCTTGTGAAGGAATGAGGTTGTGACAGGTACATTAGCATAGTTGCGTGTTAGCAAGCGATTTCTGATTTGATCTGCAAATATCTGCGCACACAACTGACAGTCTTTGTGGAAGAACCAGGTTCGACCCATTATTTTTGAGTTAGCATTCGCGAACTCCTAGTTTATGCTGATTAGCATTAGCTAACCCCTAGTTCATGCTGAAGTAGCTCACTCTTCTCTCATCCCTGCACTCATGTCCCTTCGTCAGTGCATGATGGCTTGATCCACCCCGTTTACACCATTGCTATTTCTTCTATGAATTTTAAAGCTAGTATTGCATCGTGTCAACTACTAGCTAGCGCTGCTGTTATCATAACGTATCTTTCTAGACTTGCTCACGGTCGATGCCTTGAGCTCTTATTTTGAAGCCTTCCCAGAGAGCGGTAGTGCGGTATGGGGTGGTTTCTGGGTCATGAAGGTGTGGGTCGAGGTGGAAGGCCACACACATTGAGCTGTCCAAGGTTTTTCGCCCAATGTAGTTAGCGTTTCCGTCGCCAGGGGCTAGCTCCTCGGGGGATGTTGGGTTTTCTGGAGAGCTCGGTCCAGATCTCCTCTGCATGGAAGGTGTCATCGGACAACTGGATAACGTTTCGGCGCCATTAGCGTACAGCATTCTGACAAAAAACGATGGGTATTTCAACGGGTTGCGCCCAAAATAAAGAGCGTCAGTAGAAGAATACTCCATTTGGCAACTTCACGTCGTCCAACTTATCTTCAACGTCCATCACAAGGGGTTCGAGCCGATGACATTCCGGCTCACAGGGAGCTGGATTCATTTAAGCTGCGACCACCAACCTTCACATGCACCAGTGTGCGTTGTAGCTGTTTCACCACAGCGATACAAGCACCATCACCAGGACAAATATACAGGAGCTCTTAATGGCAACACTGCTTATTTTGCCCCGGCCCTAAGGTGAACGTGAATTGTCTGGGGGTCCACGTGGGATCTCGACCCAGTCGGCGGCTCAAGGCCGCCCGGCTCCGGCCGCTGCCACTGTACTCCACTCAAGAATCCATATCTGCGGGAATTATAGACGAGGGTAAATATTATTAAGTGCAATCGGAGAGGGTGTTGTGTATTTGTGCTGGGGCCAGGAGGAGAGGCGCTGTGAAACCGAACACCGCTCCGGGCCCCGAACGGCGAGAGAGCTCAGTCAGAGGAAGATGAACCGCCTCGCGGAGCGAGGCCGCCCACCGCAGCCGCCGGGGAATACCGGGGTGAAAGGTCAAGGCGGCCGCTCACGTCATCTCCGCGGCTCCGAGGAAGCCTTGGCACTTGGGTTACGGAGGTCGGGGATCACTTTCACCCCGGACGGCCCCGTTCCTTCATCTGCCATTGTAACGTCTTGTTTTTCTCTCATCGGCAGGCGGAGGACAAATAACCCATAATCCGAGTTTTCTAATCTTGCAGGGTGGGGTAGGGGGGGGTAACTGTCAGCACCCCCATACAGCGTGGAAGCTTTTTCCCAGCTTGTTACAACACTGGCACCGGTAATAATCACTCTAATCCTCTGGTATCCATGGTAAACAAAACCTCTCGCACAGCCATTATCCACTTGCAGCCAAAAGGTCCCCGGATAACAAAGCGCATCGGGGGAGAAGAGGGTGAATGAAGGGAGATGCAGGGGAAAAAGAAGAATAAAAAAAAAGGCAAAATGGAAGAGACACAGAGACAAAGACGAGAGAAAGAGAGAGAGAGAGAGAAAACGGGATTTAATTGCATTATATAACAAAACCTGGATGTGCCAGACAGCAACTGTTCCCTCTCTTTCAAAGGAGAGTTTTTCTGTTGTGGAAGCTCCAGGCATTTCTCGGCCTTGAAGCGAACCCCCCCCCCCTCCCCCCCGACCCCCACCCCGCTTGATTTATGTAACACGATCCCGAAAAAAAAAAACCTCCGAGAAAAAGGAGAGCGGGTTTTACATAATAAGAATTCGCTGTCATCCATGATTCCTCGGAGTAAGAGGTGAGTAAAATAGAAAATGAAATAAAAGAGAACCAGACGGGGCCTGATGCATCCTCACATGGGTGTTTACGCCAAATCCCCACCAAGCTAGGGGGATGTGCCTCTGCATGTGTGTGTGTGTGTGTGTGTGTGTGTGTGTGTGTGTGTGTGAGCGTCATGGCAGCGGAGACGAAATGCTAATTTTCATGCCTGCTCCTGCTGGAAACGTATGAACAGCTGAGTATCTGCCGAATGGCCGCGGACCGAGAGGCCTCGGCATGAAAGGGACGCTTTGTAGCCCGGGCGTAAGCACATGTTGAAGCCGGGCATGGACGCCGCGGGATTGGGGTTAGGGTTCAAGTTTGCTCGAGAGGGAGACAAATATTCTCTTACGGGATTGGAGGGGGGGACGGGGGATGGAGGGGAGGGGGGCAGAATAATCAAATATGGACAGACATTTTCCAGCAGGAAAAGGAAAAAAGCGGAGGCGGTTGTGGCCGCCATCGCCTTCGCCGCATAGCATTAGCTCAGAAACTATTCGAGTGCGATAACTCCCAGAGCGTTATTCATATTTTTATTTGTACTTTAAGCGAAATATACCTCGGCTCGTTTGGAAGAGCATTGTGTTTCTAAGGGCACCAGTGACCCGAACGGCACCACCTCACTTTATTGTATTCAATTTTATTCATTATTATTACATTGCAAAGTATATTGCTATCTTTTGCTTCTGTCGGTTATTTTTATTTTACTTTTTCATGTTTATTTTATTATTTTCCATTCTATTTTAAAACTCGATTGCAGCTCGCATGAGCTCCTTCGCATTCCTGTTATTTCTCATCCAAACATTGTTGCCATGAAAGTCGGCGTGAGGCTCCTGCTATGCATTTGTAACCCTGAAACACGACACTATCTCACCGGCGGCGTCTCATCGTTTAGTAAATGCTTGCCATATTTCTGGGTGTTTTTCAAACGTAAGCTCGTCTTACCGGGATGATCCGGGTCAAATATGCGATTGTTGTTTTTTGTGGGATGCAAAAAGCAGATCGGACCGGTTGCGAAAGACAGCGTGGGTTGGATTTTGTTTTCGCAGCAAAGCCACTCTCACCTGAAGGGATCCTGTCGGATTGATTCATCTCACTCTCCTGTAAATAATAGGTTCGAAATAAAAATCAGAGAAAAATTTGGATGCTTTTCACGAGATCCAAATTGTTTCTCATTTAAAATTTCTTTTTCATTCATTCATTTTTGCGTTATCACACTCAGAGATATGCAACCATTCACAATCTCACTCACACGTCAAATAGAAACATATAACCATTCACACAAGATACAAAATTCAAGATTTGTAATTGTCATTGTGCGACACAATGAAATCCTGCAGTTCGAGCTCCCGTCTCCGAGTACAGGATAATAAACAGACAAGTTATATACATATAAGCGTATATGTTTATGTATAGAAGTCAATTTTTTTTCATTCTCTTAACTGTCTCATTCTGTTAGTATCTTGTCGTTGTCACTCTGCTATCTATTCTTATCCTTGCTGTTGTCTTTGTCCTCCTACTTGTCTCTGCTATTTATATTTATTTATACCTATATCCATATTTATTGATGTTGTTATTGTTGCGCTGCTGTGACAATCGAATTTCCCCTACGGGGATCAAGTAAAATGCCATCTTTTCTTATCTTATCTCTTATGTCTATGCAGGTTGTATAGACATACAAGCGTTCACTCTTTCATTCCATTTTCCTTTTTTTGCACTTTTATGCTAGTCTTGAACTCATAATATTCCAACCTAACCACCTGTACTGCACAGTGGGACGACTCAATCCTATTGAATTCTATTCATGTGTCACACGCAGACATACTGACATTCACCCTCTCATTCACTCATCAGATGGGGGCAGCGGTACGGTACCGCTCCTTGGTCCAGTCGGTACCGGGCTGCACAGAAACAATGCATAACTTACATTATTTCCGATTTATTTGTTAGCTGCTTCTGAACGATGTTTTATTTTGGAAAATGAGCGGATTCTCTCCGTCACATCTCTGTTGACGCATGTCAAGATGCCTCGCTCACATGTCTTACCTACATCCGCTACCTTCTGAACGGGGCTGCGCCGGCCGCTAACACATTACCGCTAAATCAAACCCCCCCAAGCTAGCAAAATGAACAAAAACCAAACGTCTTTGGAAGGTTTCTTTGCGCAGGGTGAAAGAGCCAGTGAGGAGACAGAAGAAGAGCCGCCGACTTCAAAGAGACACAAAGCTGCATTTAACAGACAACAACAGGAGCTCACTTGAAATCTGGATTTATAGCAACAGGTCGTTCCCACGCACTGAGTCACGCTCTGCATAACATGCAGCAACCGGCTCTGTAATGAGGCATTGAAGCACTCAAAACTGCTTCGTTGCGCGTTGTTACGAGGACGCTGCTAATAAAGATGCATCCGCGGTGGATTCACGTTCATTATTATATTTAGAAAATACCAGTTTTTCTGTTGGTAGTATCATTTTATTTTGCTGTATTTATCCGCCATACCTTAAAGGCCGGTCCGTGGAAATATTGTACCTGTCCGATGCGCAAAAAAAAGGTCGGAGACCACCAATATAGAGACCATAATTCCTCCCTTGCTCCTGGAGGCCATCCCCTGTGACGAGCATCTGACGTCCAATTGGTCGGCGTGCCCGTTCTCACCGCGACCTGACCCGCCGCCCCGCACGCATTCCAAATGACGTGGTCATTAAAATACACTAATTTGATAATAATGCAATAACCACAGGGTAATTTAAAGACAACATTTTCCCAGACCGCCTGCGAGGCCCGTGTCGCGCCCCGCAGACATACAGTAGCCTGCTGGCGTGTTCGGGTAGGTCTCGGGACATTTCCAGGGCGCTGATCTAATCCCCGCGCTCCTGAACCGACGGCGGTCCGTAACCCGTTCGGCAAAAGTTGGACGCCCAAACCCCACGGATCGAATGCGTTCGAGCTGAGAAGCCGACGTTATTTTAGCTCCGCGGTTCAGTCCATCTGATAAAAGGGTCTGTTTGGGTTTTCTAGGTGTTTATATTTGAAGTCAGCATCAAGACACCATCACTGCGGGGCCTCCAACAGGAGCCCGGGTCCCTCTAAGGCAGGGGTCCCCAGCCCCCGGTTCTTACCGGTCCGCAAAAGAAATCTTTCTCACAAATTTTAACTTTCCATTAAGCCTTCCGGATCTTATTTTGAAAAAAAACGGCTGTTATCGCCTTCGCCTTACTGCCGCACTGAACTCTGTCGCGCCGTTTGACGCATCAGTTTCCACAAGCTAGCCCTGGAAAAAAAAAATGAGCCTGAAACAAAAGTCGCCGGAGAGCTTTTTCGGGGAACAAACGAGCGAACGATGAGACGGCAGAAGCGTCTGCAAAAAGAAAGCTGTATTTAAAGGAAAATATCAAGATTCCTACCAAAGTTACGGGTTCATCACAACAGGTGATACACAAGCTCTGCGCCTGCTATGTATTATTTGCGCTGAACGGCTCCCACTACATTGAGGTGAATTGATATTATAGCGCAAAATTACTGTAACTGCCTGATATCAAGTGTGATCGTTGCATTCAGATTAAATTTTGTGAACTGACAAAGGTTTTTATTATTTGAACCCCCTGCCACCATGTCTGTGGAGGTTCTCAGTCATCCAGGTCGCGGTGAATTCTTGTGGAAATCTTCTCGTCGTGGCAACTGGACTTGAATTTCTCCACGTGAAGATGTATCAGCCCCTAATCCCAGAGGTTTCTTCATTTCTACTGACCTTTGGGGAGTTTCCCAATACAACATATCATTTTATATTATATTATATTATATTATATTATATTATATTATATTATATTATATTATATTATATTATATTATATTATATTATAGCTTATTATATTATTATATCATTATTATTATTATTATTATTATTATATCATATATTTATATATTATTGTGAATAAATATATGATATATATGTTATACATAAATATTATATATGATATTATATTATCTTTTTATTATAACATATTATATTGGGAAACTGTGTACAAGACAGTGGTGAGAACAGCGATGCTGTATGGTTTGGAGACAGTGGTATTGAACAAAGACAGGAAGCAGAGCTGGAGGTCGCAGAGATGAAGATGTGGAGGTTCTCTTTGGGAGTGACCAGGATGGAGAGGGTCAGAAATGAGTCCATCAGAGGGACAGCACATGGTAGATGTTTTGGTGAGTGAGTGAATGGTTACAAGTCTTTATAAAGCGTGGGAATGAGAGTGAATGGATGCATCTTTCTAAATGACATGAGAATGAGGGAGTGATTGGTTGCGTTTCTATTCAAACGTGTGAATGAATGAATGAACACAAGTCTGGCTGGTTGGAGGTGCGTCTGTGCGACCACGACCACGACCATGACCTCACCTTCTCACACACGTCATGCCCAAACTCCATTGTCTATTCATATCTATGCTGGTGTCACTCCATAGCATCCTATTTATCGTTGTCATTGTTGTTGTCACTCTGTTGTTGTCGATTTTGGTTGTCTTTTCTCATCCTTGCTGTTTTTTTATTTTATTCTTTTTTTTTTAATTCTGTTGTCTATTTTGTCCCTGTTGTTGTTCACCTTGCTGCCTATAAATTTTCATAGATATCTTTTGACTATCTTTGAATTGTCTCTACTATTTGTCTTTATAATCATATCTATTGATATTGGTTGATATTGGTACAATGGTTGTATGTCCTTATATGGCGAGTAAATGAAGGGATGAACGGTTGCATATTCCTCTAGACCCTGTGAAAGAGAGGGTGAACATTTGCATGTCTCTATCTGTCCATTCTGCTCCAGGGTTCAGCTCAACTTTCGCCCAATCACAGCTGGGATCGGCCCCAGCGCCCCCCCCTGCCCCCCCAAACCCAAATAACGAATGAATGAATGAAATCTGGAGATCAGCAGTTTCCTGTTTTTCCATCTCATTCTTCCCCTATTTTGATCAATTATCGTGTTTTTGTTTATTTCCCTGCGGCCTGTTGTCGCTGTTTGTCGACGCGTCCCTCAAGTGTCCGCGGCCTGATCATGTCCAGGGCGCTCAGATGCGCTCGCATTTGAGCCGCGATTGCACAAATAATTTCTCCTCATCAAAAGACAAAGACGAAAAAACACAAACAGAAAGTCCACAAACAGAGCGTGGGGGGTGGGGGGGGGGGGTTGCATCTTTTGTCCTCCTCTCTCTGTGGCGGTTTTTCAG
>CAAKHD010009468.1:60494-100476 GCA_901007705.1 Fistularia tabacaria | reverse complement strand
TTGAAATCAAAGGGGGAAAAAAGAAAAAACATGTCGACGAGCGAAAGAGTCCGGAGGGGGGCGTCGGGGGGGGGGGTTGCATCTTTTGTCCTCCTCTCTCTGTGGCGGCTTTCAAGCCTGCACAAGTGGAAGTGATTCAACCTGCTCAGTGAGGCTTGCTCCGCCGGGCTCGGGTCCTGCAAACGGAGCCCCGCGACCCACTTGCGGGTTTATTAACCCCCTCGTCGCTGCTTCCGCTCATGTAACGGGGGTTGGGGGGGAGGGGGGGTGAAAAGGGGGCACGGGGGCGTCGGCGTCAATTTCAAACCTGACGGAATTCGCCGAGCGGACGATTTGATCGGAAAACGCAGACCCGGCCGCCGATCTCACGTCGCCGACCCGGTTTCTTTCTTCGGGCTTCCCTTTGTCATTGCGCGGGCCAAACGCAGATTTTCTAGATAGGCACTGATTTGTGGAGCCGTCCGGCGGCTGTCTGGTCCTTATCATCTCCATCGGCCTGATCAGAAACACATTGAGCTCCCAGGCATGGGGGGAGGGGGGGTCACGTAACCCAGGGCAGGCGGCCACTTCCTGATTGCTCCATGATGCATCAGTCAGTGAGAGGAAATCATCTGCGGCCTTTAAAATCATGACGTAGAGCCGGATGCGTCAGTGATTACGCGGTCGAGGATGAACCCATGAATCCGCAGAGCAGAAAGTCACCGCTTTTCCGAATCAAGGCTCAGCCCATTCAAAGTCACTTACGTGCGCCTCGGTTTGGTATTTTTTTTTCATTGTGAGTGACCGATCCCGGGCCAGAAC
This sequence comes from Fistularia tabacaria, assembly GCA_901007705.1. Classification (NCBI taxonomy): domain Eukaryota; kingdom Metazoa; phylum Chordata; class Actinopteri; order Syngnathiformes; family Fistulariidae; genus Fistularia; species Fistularia tabacaria. The sequence continues at coordinate 99,675 of CAAKHD010009468.1, read as the reverse complement.
CAGCTCCTGCGCCCCCTCCCCCCGGACGGCTGCGTGGGCTCCAGCCGAGCGGACCACCCCGTCTTTAATGGAGGCATTTATGACACGAAAAAAAATAAAAAATATCAGAGTGCTGCCAAAGTGTTTTAATCAGTATTTGGAAATTAACCCAATAAACCCCACCGTGCCCCGGGGGCGAACTGGGCTCGCAAGCACGCCGACATTAAGTAGCTAAAACGCCTGCATTTTCAATTCTGGACATTTATGACTTGGAATTAACTCGCGTATCGAGAAAAAAAAAAAAAAAAAAAAGACGCAAATGAGCCAACGGCGCCTCTCCTGGGCAGTACCGCTTTGAAAGAAATAAAATAAAATAAACACATGCAAAACTTATGTAACTGGGAGATGAAAACATGTCGTGCAAATGTGAAAATACAAACACCTCGAAGGCAAAGGGGGAATTTAAGACAAACATTTTTAAGACAGCGTATGTTTTGTTTCTAACATGGAAGAAAATGCAAAAGGTGGCTTTTAAATCGAACAACCTCTTGTAAAAAAAAACAAAATTAAAAAAAAAAAAAAAAAGGTGCGGGGCCAGATGAGAATAAAGAACCGTCCGCTTTCCCCTCCATCCAAGCGGGACGGGAGGCTTCGGTTTCTCCCTGAATGGTCCTCCTGAATTCACATGTTTATAGTGCAAAAAGAGACAACTCACTTGTTCTACATTATTATATATATCCCATTAAAAAAGGGAACACTTTAAAAAAACAGTGTGTGTGTGTGTGTGTGTGTGTGTGTGTGTGTGTGTGTGTGTGTGTGTGTGAGAGGTCATTTCTGTCTTTCTTTGGCATCATGAGAGTGGGACATGTATAGGAATGTGTGTACATACTTATTCAACAAAGATTAAAAAAAAAAAAAAAAACACCTCATTGCCTCGCCCGTTGATCTCTCTTGAAGCCGATGATGAACTTCCAGGCTTCCACGCACTGGGAGAGGCCGATCCGGTCCGGGAAGCGCTCCTCCACGTCGAGCGGGACGTCCAGCTCCTTGCGCTCCATGTACGCCAGCAGGACGTCCTTCAAGCTTTTAGCGGAGAGAGACAACGATGCTTTGACTCGGCGACGCAGACGACATATTTTCAAAGGGTTTTTTGGGGTTTCAGGGCTTTTCAGAACCGTCTTCCAACCTCCAGGACGCCTTCTCTCATTCTGCAAGAACGGGCTTAGAACCTTTCTTTTGGACAAAGCTTCTGGTTAGCATTATGCTAGCCCCTAGATTGTCTGCTGAGGGATATCCCCTGATGCCCTTCTCTCATTCCTCCCTCTCTTCCCATCCGGTCTGCGCTAACGTCTCTTCATCAGTGCACGATGGCAGCCTCATATCTTCTCCCGAGTCCTTGCGCCCGCCCCTCTCGCGGGTTCCCAGGGGGCGTGGCTTGATCTACCGCAGCGTTCTCGCCCCGCCATTGCCATTTCTTCCAGGAATATTCAAGCTATCACCACGTAATTCTTACTCACTGAGCAAAACCAAAATCTAACCCTTTTCTCCCATTCCAACTAACTTCATGGTCCACAGAGAACAATCAAACGAATAAAAACCTTTGAAAGCGTCTCGTAATGAATATAAGAGGCCAAATCCAGCCCAGGTGGCAGCAGGTGGGATGCAGCAACATCAAGTTGGTTTCCATCATGAGCGAAAAACTTTGCAAACATTATATCTGGGATCATTTCCTCACTTCCGAACTTGTTTTTTTTTTTTTTTTTTTGGTCCCCCAAATAATTTTGGAATCTCAGAAGGATTTTTTCAGCCACGCGGAGCAAATCGCAACGGTACCTCCACTCGGGTCTGTAGGTGTCCGGCGCGTTCGGCTTTTTCAGCACCAGGACCAGGAACTCGTGCATCTCCAGCAGGAAGGCGTCGGCGCTGCTCTTGGAGAAGAAAGCGGTCAGCAGCCTGTGTTGGTCCTCACCCAGGGGCCGCTTGTAGCTCTCCGACAGGTCTAAAAACGGATCCTGAGAAACGCGAGGCGTGCGGGCCGATGAATAATAACGCGCTTTAAAAAAAGAATTATTAGTAAAACCGCGCAGGACGTTACCCTCTTGAGCCGCAGCATGTGCTCGGATTTGAGCGAGGCCAGCAGCTGCCACAGAGCCGCGCAGTGCTTCAGGCAGGACATGCTCAGCGCCTGGGAGCCGAGGGGAGAAAACATCAGGATTCAGCCAGCTTTCGACAACAACCTGAGAACACAACGATAAGAGTCCGCGTGGGGATGAAGCCACCGATCCCTGAGAGGGGCCGACCTTGAGGATGTGCGGCGCCATCTGGTCCCCCATCTGCAGCACCTCCTCCAGGTAGCCGGACAGCTGCATGTGAGGGTCCCCGCCCGTCATGGCCACGAAGCCGAGGGCCACCTCCAGGGTGGAAAGGGCCTCGCACACCTCGCTGTAGGAGTGCAGCTCTCCGACCACGGCGAGCATGGCGAGGGTCTGAAGGGGCTCCTGGCGGCACGGAAAGACACGCGGCGTGGTTGACTGGATCTCCTGCAACGTCCTCCAAACCCCCACCTCCCCCCCGCAAAGAAACACATACCTGCTTGACTTTGGATTTGAGGTCCTTCAGGATGGTCTCGTAGTTGCGCTCGTGTCTGCTCACCAGAGTCGGGATGCCCTGCGGCGAGGCGACGCGCACGTGAGAACACGGGACTCATTTCTAGCCTTCTGCTCTAAGTTTGCACCTTCTCACATTGAGGGTGATGAGAGGTTTCCCCAGGAGGAAGCGCGAGACAATCTGCTTTTGGATCTTGGGCAGGTCGTACTCGTGGATGGTCTCCCGCCCCCTCTCGATGCTATACTGGGCGTTGGAAAGGACCAGCGGCATCAGGTCCCGCTCCAGCTCGTACCGGACCACGTGCAGGTCCACCAGGTCTGCCGGGCTGACTTTGTAGCTGAGGGAGGGAAAGAACGGGACGCTGGGATGAAGAACGCGTCGTCTTCTGCCTTTCTGATCTGACAGAGGCTCAGAAAGTGCCGCTTGCAGCAGAACGGGCCGCGAGCCTGGAGTGACAAACGTGTGGCGAGAGCGCCCCCACCTGGTCTCTTCCCCGGTGTGTTTGTCCACGCAGTAGATCAGGTCGTTGTGGAGGCCGATGAGGTAGCTGACCAGAGCCGTGGAGCACAGGCCCGGGCCTTGTCTCCGCGGCAACAGCACCTTCAGGTCAGTGTTGAAGTCGAGGTCCTTCTGACAGAGCTCGGCGGGGATCTTGATCTCGCCTGTGGGATTTGGAGAAGTCAGACCGCGCGGCCGCAGCCGGCGTGACAGCGGTCGGCGTTTGTGTTTACCGTTTGTGGCCAAAGATACTCTGAGCTGATTCCAGCTTGTCAGGAAGATTTTGATGTGCTCCTCATACCAGGCTCTCAGCGAAGCTGCACAAACGAGGGAAACATAAAAAATTGATTCCAGAGCGGCTCCGCAGAGAGCTGCAGGGACCAGACTGCACTGACTACCACGCAGATTAAGACTTATTTGGTAAAAGTTTTAGCCTTATCATCTCCTTCCAGGTTATAACTCCTTCCTTGGCCGCAACTTTTGTTATTTATCACGATGGATTCCAACAAAGTCGAAATGATGGCCTGGCGCGTGAAAAGGCCGCACCACAAACAGAGGCAGACACTTCCAGTACCTGTTGTCTGGCTGTGGAGGAATTCCGCAATGGTGCCGCAGGTGATGTCGGAGATGTTTTGAAACTTCTTGACCAGCTCTCGCTGGAGAGTGAGGATGTCGGGGAGGTGCCTCACCAGCCTGAGCTCTGCTTCCTGAAGCGAAATGTACAAAATGCCGTCCTTAGATCCGACAGGCGAAACCGATAAACGGGGTCCGCAAGTTGGTGGACTTCATTTTCCAGTCCGTTGCTGCCCCGACCGAGAGCCGCTGACGTTCATGGCATTGAAACTACCAAAACGAAGTGCCGTTCCGTGAAACGTATTGCTAGTTTTAGCGAGGCGTGTATTCACGGCATGCGCGGCGACCGTCCCCTCACCCTGTGCAGGAACCTCCAAAGCACCGGGAGGGTGTTTTTGCCGTCGTTCTGCTCCACGATGTGGCTGAGCTTCAGCAGAGACATTTTCTCCCTGCAGCTCCACACGGCCGAACTATGGATCAGCGAATTCTGCGGGATCGAGGCCAGAAACACGGCCGGGTTGCCAAAGAGGAGCTTCATGATCGGATTCGAGGAGACGCGGGAGTCACTCCTGATGAACGCGTTCACTTCGCCCAGCCGCCTGTCCAAGTGCTGCGGAGGAGGAGATGACAAAATAACAACCTGTTTTCGCGAAAAAATCCCCGCCGTGATGAGGCGGGCTTCGTTCCCGCGATTAGACCGTGCCTTCGTTTCCTATCAAAAGACAACAGAGAGCATTTCTACCTTTTGCTGAGGCGAGACGATGGAGACGCTTATTTCCAACTCCCATTCATTTCGAGCCTGTTTGGTGGACAGCGTCTTATCATAAGTGACAGGCCCTGAAAGAAAGACCAGCTGTGTTTAATAGGTGACTCAAGGTAGTCATGGTAATGTGTTTTATTTTCACCGGGCCGGCATGTAACTTGGGCTGGCAGGTCCGGAACACAACAAACAAACTGGGCTGCAATTTAATCCTGCCTCACGTCAGGGATATGCGGCGGTGTTGCCAAGTCTTCCTGGGCCGCTTGGACGGCCGGGGATAACAGCGCGATGGGAAATTTTGACCAAGTGTCCACAATTCGTTGACGTGCGTGACTCTAAAATCAAACCATAAAACTTAAAACATCCCCTGTTGCACGTTGGTTGCCAGACAGCGCCGTACAAACTCCGACCACTTGAGGGAACCTTTTCTCTCTTTTTCTAGCAAAATTATACACTAACCGGTACCGGTCTGCGGGTCGATTGGTACCGGGCCGCACAGAAAGAACACATAACTTACATTATTTCTGTTTCATTTACGATGCGCTGCTGCGACGATCGAATTTCTCCTATGGGGATCAATAAGTTACTGTCTTTTCTTATCTTATCTCTTATGTCTATGCAGGTTGTATAGACATACAAGCGTTCACTCTCTCATTCAGTTTTCCATTTTTTGTACTTTTACGTTAGTTTGGAATCCTAGTATTACAACCTAACCACCTGTACTGCACAGAGGGACGATTCGATTCTATTGAATTCTATTCACGCGTCACACGCAGACAAACAGCCATTCACCCGCTCATTAACGTGTCACATAGAGCGGCGGTCCCCGACCCCCCGGCCGCAGTACGGTACCGGTCCTTGGGTCAACTGGTACCGGCCCCAGAGAGAGAATGCGTAACTTAATTTCCATTTTATTTTATTATCTGATTCTGAACGATGTTGTATTTTGGAAAATGAGCGGATTCTCTCAGCCACATCTCCGTCTGTGACTCCCTGTTGACGCATGTCAAGATGCTTTGCCTCGCTCACATGTCTCACCTACATCCGCTGCCTTCTGAAAGGAGCTGCGCCGGCCGCTAGCACATAGTACATTACCTCTAAATTGAAACCTCCAAGCTAGAAAAATGAACAAAAACAAAAACGTCTTTGGAAAGGGGAATCCAGCGTGTCTATGCAAGAAGAAGATGATCAACTGCTGGAGATCGCAAACGAAGGCGGCATTAAAAGTATGTTTGAGACAACAACTCTGCCGGTGTTGTGGACTAAAGTAGCGGCAGGATAACCCTGAGTTCGCCACAACAGCACTGAAAACCCTGTTGCCATTTCCGACATCCTGTCTGCAGTGACAGCAACCTGAACAAAATGAGGGAGCAGACCGGATCCAAAGCGACACGCTCTGGGTGTCATTGCCTCCCGTTACCCCTGGACGGGACCGTCTGGTTGCAGGGAAACAAGCTCAGGGCTGCCGCCGATTTAACGCCATGGTGAAAATACTGTCTGACATTAAACCGGTCCGTGGCGCAAAAAAGGTTGGGGACCACTGCACTCAGGGAGACTCGGGAGCATCACTTCTTGATATGGATTCTGGGACTCGCTCCTTACATTTCCGGGGCTGATGGGGTTCCAAGAGGCTGCGGATGAGAAGGTGAACGGAGCAGACTGTGTCATCCGTCCCTTTGCCCAGAGATCTGATCAGAAGCTCCATGTCCTTTTGCAGATGCGCCTGTAGAAACGCTGCCGGATCCGGAACCGGGGGCTTGATGATGCTCGAGATGGACTGAAAAAAGCAAATGGATAAGTGACTAAACTAAAAAAATCAAGGACAGAATATCAGCTCGTGGATGTTAACGGTAGCGCTGGTATCAACCAGGCGGAGAAGGAATTGTTCGGGTTGAAAAAGAAACCCCATGATGCATAAACGTAATGCAAGATGGACCTTCGTGCAGGAGGCGCACGCTGAAAAACTACCTGTGGTTGGTTGCGGGTGCCGAGCAGCATGGCCAGGTGGGTGAGCATACGGACGAGGATGAAGGCAACGGGGGCAAGGCTCTTCGTGTCCAGCGTGTCCGGGTTGTTCCGACGACCGGGGTCGCCGAGGATGTGCCCGGACTGAGTGCGATCACCCCTGACGAGGAACATGAACTCAGATAAATCTGCGGAGATCTACAGGCAGCTTTTTCCTCCTTCAATAGATGGGCTACTCACAGTAAGCGAGTAGCATGAAATCCATGAACGGGGATGTGATTGTTTCCTCCAATTTGGATTCCGCAATCCAAGCAATGGCTTGTTTGTATGGGCTGGCCACACTGACAACAGAACAAAAAGTCATTTGTGATTCAAATAATTCATTTTCATGAGAATACGCCTTCAAAGTGACTGGAACGTACCTCCCCAACGGTGCACGGGTGACCGTTTTGACAATCTACGGAGAGGGAATTTTAGAAACTCCGTGTTTGTTTTTCACATTTGCGATCTTCCGCAAACATTATTGAACACTTTGGTTACTTACAGTACCACTGCAGCTGTCCCAGTGCTTGCTGCGCCACCGCCAACATGTCCTCTGGCATGGTCGGTAAGAAGGCAGCCTGGGCGGACGGACCAGAGCATTTTATCGATCTAGTCGCGGGGCGTCCTGTCCCGACAACACGCAGAGTACCTGATATTTTACCCACCTGCATGTTGGCCGGCGACATTGCCAGTCCCTGCAGTGGAGCAACGACCCCCTGGCTGGTGCAAAGCAGGACGGCGGCCAGGTGGACGGCCAGCTCCAGCAGCGCAGCGTGAGCTCCGGGGGTCCCGGGGAGGACGGTCAGCGGGCCGAGCTGGTTGGTCACCAGAGCCTCTGCAAACGCCCTCACCTCCGGGCTGGCGAGGACATTGGAGGTCTGGATGAAGCTCACCAGAGCTTGCAACTGCTGCAGGAAAAAAAAAAAAAAAAAAACCACAAGGAAGTGAGCGGCGGGAACAGCGCTGTTCGGTGGAAATTGGTGTTGACCGCAAATCAGTGGGAGAGGTTGGTGAGGGGGCGAAGGCATTTTGAATCGACCCGCAAACAAGTCCCCGGTGCACAAACACACAAAGTCACCGTGCGGCGTTTACATCGTTCATCGCCGTGTTCTCCGCCTAATTATGCATTAAATTAGCCCTCATTATGGCTTCCGGGAAAGTGGAAAATGCTAATGAGAGCAGCGTGAGGGTCTCATATGCGAGAAGTTGGTGTTGGTGTGCTGCCCGCTTGTGCCTGAACATGCGGCGATGGTCAGGGCCAGAAAGGCTCTGGACTCTCCTCCTCCGCTTCTCATACGGATTCTTCAGCTTTGGGAGGAAAAAGGGGAAGAAAAAATAAGAATCCCCCCACCCCCTCCTCTCAAGTAGAAATGTCCAGGTATCTATTATTATCAATAATGCATTGCTCTGATCAATAATGCAGTGCTCTGACAGCTGATTGGCTCCGGTCGGCGGAGCTCGGGCATTATTTGCATTAAGCGCCCCCTCCCCTCCTTTGCCCCCAATTTCGATTGGAAAAATTCCGTTAGCGAACATTTCGGTTTCGCGAAAGTCAAAAAACAAAGTAATGTCGTACAGAGACATTCATTCAGGATCTCCAATGAACGCCCTTCCTGTTTTTGGACTGTGGGAGGAAACCCGCGTGGACATGTGGAGAACATGTGAGGCGGAGGGTGTGGAGCTACCTCGGGCTTGGGATGGAAGCGGGCGTTGGCGTCTCTGTAGAGAGTGGTGACCTCCCTGAACAGCGCCAGCAGGAGGCAAACCGTCGTCCACTGTGGCGAGTCGTCGTTCGGCTGCAAAGACAAGAAAAAAGGCCGAGTGACGGAGAAAAATTAAGAATCTCTGTTTTTTGACACATCTTAGAAATGCAGCATTACCTCAAAAACCTCACGTAGTCCATCTACTTGGTCCTTCAGAGTCGCGTCTGCAACTGCGTTCCTGATGGTCCTGTACCTCTCCCCGTAAACTAGATACGGATCGATGGAAGCGGCTTCTTCTCTCTGAGTTTAAATAACATCGATCATCCTGCGACTGCAATCACCCAACTTACACAGTGCTGTCTACCGTTGCCATTTCCTGGATAAACAGACCTTTTGCAGCACTTCCTCGGGGAAGAGCCAGTGCATATTGTCCAATTTGAGGAGGTTGAGGACAAACTCCACACCATGCTGGCTGCTGATCTTGCGGATCAGGTAGACGCGGTACCAGTTGTTGCCGCTGTGTTGACACAAGTTCACCACGCTGGCCATGAAGGCGGCGCTACCACTCTGACCGGTTCCTTGGAAGAGATACAAAGGAAGGGGACGTATTTGGAACGTTTGTCATTGAAACTCACAAGTTGTGATTCGGTGGCAGGAAAACAAAGTCTTTACCTTTGCATTCCAGGTCTTCCGCGATGAGGGTGGCTGCCAGATCCAGGTCCATACGTAATGTGGCCACCAGCTGCAGATACTCCACGGTGGCGGATTCGACGGACTGGGACTGCAGGTGCTCGGTCAAGAAGACGCTTTCATGCAGCAAACATGCGTCCCGGTCTGTCGCTGATCTGAACTGCACCCTCTCGAACATTGAGTCCTAGAAGAAGGAAGATTAAATGAAAATACATGGAAATGTCACCCAAAAAAATTGTAGTACGGTTCTTTTTACCTCCAGGCAGTTCAGGTACAAAGAGTAGAGTTTGGTTTTGTCGGTTTCCTCCAAAATCTTGTTTTTCTCCACCGCGAGCAGATACTCCTGCAGGTAGCATTTCACTTCGTCGAAGCTTTGGGAAAACCAGACAAACATGTTAAAAGAAAGGAAGAAGGAAAAAAAAAAAACCCTGCCGAAAACAAAAGAAGAGTGCGAAGCGGGTCCTGAGGCGACGCCGGCGACCTCACCTGTACTTGAGAAGGAGTTTGAGCACCACGGACCGGACCACTGGGTTCTTGTCCACCGCGTCGTCAAACGGAGAGAACATCTTCGTCAGAATTTGGCGGTTCACTGGAAAAAAAAAAAATTTACAGCAGGTCAAATCTATAAAAATAGTGACACGGGAAATACGCCGAAGCGACCAAAGGTCACACACACACTGGCAGAAGATGAAGCTGAGGTACAGAAGGTTTGGAATGCCTGGTTCCTTCTGTTGTCCAAGTGCCAGTTGCTTCATTTTTGTTCCCTCATATTCCTTGAAAATCTTTGTTTGGAGACAATCCATCCATCCATCCATCCATCCATCCATCCATCCATCCATCCATCCATCCATCCATCATTCTTCTGCGGCTTATCTGGAGTGGGGTCGCCCAGCCACCCTTGTGCTTTATGTTTCTATACGATGTGTGCATGAGAAGGTGAATGGTTGAATGTCTGTACGTGCGGCCCTGCGATCGAAGCGGACAGCTGGGATAGATATAGATGGACGTGGATAATGAAGGAATGACTGAATGATTTTCTCGCCAAAATAAGTGCCCGTTGTGTAATTAATTAGATTAAATGTGGATCTCTTAATAGCTGAACGTAAACCTAGCATTTCTACATCGGCGTTAAGTGTTTTTTGTCATCATGTTTAAAATCAATGTCCGTAACATGTCTGTGGAGGTTCTTAGTCATCCAGGTCGTGGAGAATTCTGCTCGAAATCCTCTTGTCGTGGCAACTGGACTCTGATTTCTTCATTGGAAGACGTTTCAACCCCTCATCCCAGAGGCTTCTTCGGTTCTGATCAGAATTTCAGACATGACGAGGGGCCGAAACGTCTTCAAGTGAAGAAATTCAAGTCCAGCTGCAACGGCGGGAAGATTTCGACAAGAACTATTGCCTGTAATTTACAACATTTGTCTTTGTTGATGTTGTTGTCTTGTAACTTGTAACAGTATCAGGTGTGTTAGCTCGATAGCTCTTTAAAACCTTAGCAACTTACCTTGCGGAATGAGAACGGTGCCGGACTCCACCAGCAGGAAGGACAGCAAGTGGAGGACGACAGCAGAACAGGGCGGAGAATTGTCCTTGAAACACACGGAGGACACCAGGTCTACGAAGAAGGCGTTGCACTGTTTCCTGAAAAGTGTGTGCTGGGCGACCTGGAACCTAAAATGAATCCCAGGCTGTAGTTTTGAGAACTTCTCTGCATTGTGAGAAACGTCTTCTCGATTCCTCTGTATGTCCAGTGCATGCGGAGAAATTGACAATAACGCTGACTTTGACTTAGATGGTCACGAACCTTATCTCCTCAGAGGGATCCAGCTGGAAGTTGTCAGGAATGGGCTGCATGCAGAGGGGACAGTACATCTGACCATCAACCAGCCACTGCTTGATGCATGCAACGCAGTAGATGTGGTGGCACGGCAGGCAGAGCGGATCCTGCGGGTCCCCCATGCACACAGGGCAAAGCGTGAGGCCGAACCTGGACGACGTGGAAGTGACAGGGGAAGACCGAAATCGGAATCAAAATCACGATGAGAGAGAAAGAGGAATAAAAGCACGGAAAACTGCGGAAGTACCTGAAAATCTTTTCAACGGCGCTATCTTTGCAGCTTTTGAGTAAACTGATTACTGCCTCGAACGACTGCTGAGTCTTCAGGTCTGAATTTTGCTCCAGAACCTTGATGGTGGAAAGGAGGCCATTAGACACCATGAAAGTGATTCCAATTCTACGACTAGAATAAAGAATGAAAGGCAGGTGGCATTGTTGACCATCACAAATTGTCCAGTAAAGTATCATTTGTTACAAAAAAATAACAAACACACACACACACACACACATATATATATATATATATATATATATATATGTGTGTGTGTGGGTGTGTGTGTGTGTATATATATATGTACATATATATACATTTATACAAAACACACACACATATATTCATATATATGTGTGTGTGTGTACATATATATGTGCATATATATACTCAAAGACACACACATATATACATATATATGTGTGTGTACACATATATATATATATGTACATATATATGTGTGTGTGTGTGTCTGTGTATATATATATGTACATATATATATTTATACAAAACACACCCACACATATATACATATATATGTGTGTGTACATATATATGTGTGTGTGTGTCTGTGTGTATATATATATGTACATATAAATATATATTTATACAAAACACACACATATATACACGTATATGTGTGAGTGTACATATATACATATATATATACACACAGACACACAAACATATATATGGTTATATATATATATATATGTGTATATACATACTACATACTACAAACCTTTTTAATTTACATTTTGATGAAATATTTTCATTGCCAGTGTATATACTTTAATATACTAGTAATATAACAATCTCTTTCTGTCGATATGTACTCTATCCATCCCATTCTGTGTACATATAGTTACATATCCGTCTCATTCTGTGTATACAGTTGCCTTTCTCCAGTAAATATATTTATTACTTCACTGAGACGACTGCTATAGAGACACTGCTACCTCTTATCAAGCATGAATGTACGTAGCTTCTACGACAATTAAGTTATCCAGCTAGCAAGCTGGCGTCGACCGGTGTCCCACTAGGGTTTCGAGAGGTCATAGTCACGTTGACTGATTGATTTTCATCCTGCGATCTCAATTCAAATATTCAAATGATTCATTGATTGATTTTTCTTCTTTTTGTTTTATTGGGCCGGTGGCATGGCGCAGGTGGTTAGAGCAATAGTCCCTTGAACCGAACATTCCTGGTTCGATGCCCGGTTCCTCCTAGTGTGTCAAAGAGTTCTTGAACGAAACACTGAACCTCTAACTGCTCCCCTGGCGCCACTAGACGGCTGCCAACTGCTCATGGTTCATCCAGGATGGGTTAAATGCAGAGAGGAATTTCCCACAAAGGATTCATAAAGTAAAATAATCTAATAATAAAAAAATAATTTAATTCTCTCACAGCCACCACGTGGTATCGTTTTACAAATTATTGGAGAGACAGATAGAGCAATATATAATTTATCACCAGTCATTCTGACCGAATCATGACTTACCCGGCCGAGCTGTCGAACATGCTCTAAAACCAGAGGCGTCAGCTCCCTCGGTATTTCTTCAAACAGGTGCTCCACAAACAACGAGAGGGAATATATCCGATTCCATCCGGATCTCGGAAAAAGAAACCAGAAGTTATGGTAGTTATTCTCGCCAGGAGATGAGGTGATCCCGTGGTAGGACAATTCAGACACGCTGAAAATGAGGACATAGACCACGGTCCAATTAAAAAAAGACTTACTGGGCTGTGAGGACAATTCCCTTGCTTTTGTCTTTATAAGGTCTCACAGCGTCCTCGGAGCAGGTCAGCGCAATGGGCACCTGAAGCTTCTTGACCTGTCTGAGCCACGCTTGTCTTTGGGCATCTGTGTCCAGCTCTCTGGGCTCCAAGTACTCGACACACGCAAGGGCGGCGTAGGCGTCCAGGACCTTGGAAAAAAGAAAAAGGGGCGTCGAACAATTCAGGAAAAGGAATCGTATCGGTCGCTGAGACGGCGAACTTCAGTCCGTAGCTTGCGCTCGTCGAGCTCACCATTTCCACTCCGTTTCTGCAGTTGCTTAGCAAATCCTGAGTGACCCGGGGCTCGATGCAGGTCATCCTGGAGAGGTTCTGCAGGCGCTTCTTAAAGCGATGATAAGCGGCATGGACCCACGGTAGCGAAATCACCGAGTGGATTTCGGTTACCTCGAACCTGAGCTCGTTGACACAGCACCTCAACGCTCTACACAGGAGCTGGAGACGGACGCGGAGTTAATTTGCACGGCACGTGCGTGGCAGCAAATGTATCGTAGCTTTTAAAATTCCGTGGTTTCGGCCATTGGAGAATAAGAAAACAACAACCTGCAGATTCTCCTGGCAAGTCACGTTCATTGTCATGGAGACAAAATCCTGCAAGTATCGATCAAAGAACTCCGACTGCATTTCTGGATCGGCCTTTGCGACGTATTGTCCCAACGGCGTCTTCCAAAACAACTGCTGAAATTCCTGTTCTGCGTGACAAAATGAAACTTTGCAGATACATGAATGCAAAAGGGCTAAAAACGGCTAGCCTACTTTGATCATGGCTCAAGCGGTTACCTCGCTGAAGAGCGCAAACCCAGAGGTTTTCGAGAAAGTCCTTGATCTTCCAACTAAAAGGCATGCAGCAGCTCATGTTCCTGTCCTGGGCAATGTAGTTCTGCACGAGAATTGTCCTCGACTCGGATCTACGGAAGAGAGAGAGAGCAGAGAGGTGAGACCGTTGGCCATAAAAGGGTACGACCTCTGCGTAATGTACAATATTATCAGTACTTACTGATGACCGAGCGCCAGGTAAGGAATATCCAGCAATTTCTCGTTGCCAAATATATCTAACCAAAGCCTCTTAACGGACGCGTCGCACGTTCCGTCCAGCAACATGTCCAAGTTTTGGTCGCGGTCGATGACAGAAACTATCTGCGCCAGGACGGGGACGACCACCGCTTGAACACGTTTCCACAAGGTTTGTCTGTCACGGCGCCCAGAAAGTTGAAAGTGCGGGTTTCAGAAAACAGACGTATAAGCAAATAGTAGATTTGTTTTGGGCAGCGGCATTCACCTGAAGGTCCCTCCCTCTTGCAAGGCATCAATGTTAGACGCCTCTTTTATGACCCAGTTGCCTTTGATGGCCGACAAGGAACTGGTGTCAGAGGTGGCCAGCAGCGAGTGAAGGCGCTTCATCACAGTTTGCAGGAATTCACCTGGCCAAAACGAGAAACCTGAGCAACGCGGTGACAGTTGCAACGAAAAGAAAGACGAGACGAACCCCGGTTACGTTTTATTTCGTCGTCATTGCTGAGGAGCGTCAGCAGGGCCTCGACTCTTTGAGTGCCACGGAAAGCGTTGTCTCCTTGGTCCCTGAGCATGCCCACCGCACTCTGCACACAGCTGCGCACCAGAGCCGTGGTATCCAGAACACGCTTCGTGTCCTGCGGCAGGAAAATACCGTGAGCAAGAATCCCAAGGACCACAGAGCAGGAGAATGCTGCGGTGCGCTTTTGTGAAACGTTATTAGTGTAAGTACACAGAACAAATTGCACGGGGGTTGGTCGAAATCTTCTTGCCGTGGCAACTGGACTTGAATCTCTTCACTTGAAGACGTTTCACCCCTCATCAGTTCTTCTTCCGGAGTGAAGAAGCCTCTCAGATGAGGGGGTGAAACGTCTTCAAGTGAAGAAATTCAAGTTCAGGTGCCACGGCAAGAAGATTTCCACAAGAATTCACCATGACCCGGATGACTGAGAACCTCTACTCACGTTTTGCCCTGACTCCTCCTCGTTTTCATGAACAAGATACAGATCACCGTCCTCTTCGGCCGCTTAAAAAAATTACACAGCAATGGTTATCAAGAAAGATTTTAAGTACAAATGCGCTTTTATGTGTTATAAAGTACCGGTCAATTACCTTCAGGGGGACTCGCGTTTATTTCGAACATCTGACTGATGGTCATGTTTTGCAAGACCTTAATGTCTGAAATGATGTCCTGTGATTGTCTGAGGTCGTCAATGTGAACTGATCTCCAGCAGCCTGTGATGGTAAAAATGTCCTCGGGGTTATCGGTATGTTCGTCTCTTCCTTGCCCCCCCCCGAAAAAAATCCAGAAAACTGCAAAACAACACCGACTTGTAGGGATCTTACCTCCGTGAGAGCTTACATAGGAAGTCCCTCCTTCCACTCTGGGAAGCCTGGTGATAAAGTAAACGAAAACCTTGCTGCCTGCGCTCGAGTGATTCACCTTGTTGATTTCATTGATGGATGAATACCTGGAAAGGAGCGTCAGTGTTCGGTCTTGCAAAGACGCAACACCTTCTGCAAAACTAAAATGGTATGCCGGACTCACTTTGCCGATGCGATGAGATTCGCGCTGTGAGAGTTTTCGCTGAAATCACACTGAATGATGAGGATCTTGTTGCGTGGTGTGCCACCGCTGCCTCTGCGGCCAGCCGTGAGGAAGTTCCTTCAACAAGGACCCAAACCGCTTCGCGTGAATTAAGAATAATTATTTCTGCATCCTGATAAACTTGGATCAATGTTATACAAACCGCAAACCTTATTTTCTTCAGAAATGAGGTCTCTGTGTCAAACTGCTGGAGGGAGAGAAGGACAATACTGTGCTCCTTTTGCTCCAATGGCTTGAGATCTGAAGACGTCAGAAGTCTGGAGAATGTTGTCACCTATGACAAATAAAGGACTATTTGTTTATTTCTATATCCAGTTCTGATACATATGTATGTATACGTATGACGGTTAGCTACCTCTGTGAAGCGGGATAAGCAGTGAACCTCCTGACGTGTGTGAGCAGCGATGTACTCCACAAAGGAGTTGTTACACTGCTCTTCAAAGTAGACCTTGGAGAGACGCTCGCTCTCCACTTTGGGAAGGCCTGTGTAGTCCAAGCGCACCACCGAGTCGGGTGCAGCACATTTGAGGAGGATCAATTTAGCCTCAGCTAGTACTCGAACAGTATCCGAGACGTCCAGCCTCTCCTTCTGCATCTCGATCACATGAAGAACCACAGAGGCGCACGTGTCCGAGTGGTAGCCGATGAAGACATCTGGCGGCTTGTACTTGTTAGTCTGAACTATTGCGGAATGTTGACTGCTGACACACATAAAGAGCCGGACCCATTTCTCCAATTCATCCACAATCATCCTCTGCCCACTTTTGAGGACAGTGTGAATATCCAGGTAATGCTTTTCCAGCCTGTTGATGAGCGGTATGGGGAACTCTTTGTAGACCACCTTTCTTTCCTCAATGACGATTAGCCTGAAGTCTCTGTGCACCCTACATTTGACGCGGTGGGTTCCCAGTCCAAGGTCAACATATTTCTGTCCTCCCAAATAGACATAGTATTGGTTTAGAGCGTCGTAGAGACTTTCGTAGAGGTTCTGCAAATTCAGGAGCACGACAGTTTGACCCGTTTCCATGCAAATCTTCACTCGGTTTATGTTGCGGCAGATCTGAGTGTATTCTTGGTCCTTTGGAAAGCTTGAGCCAAAGATAATTTCAGGCTGTCCGCTCTCCGAGAAGAAGGTTTGCTGCAGGATCTGTAAAGCGGCGTAGTTGTTTGTCAGCAGAAGCAGGTAGCGGCATTCTTCATCTTGTCCCACCGCCTTGATGTTCTCTCCCACAAACTCGATTACGCTGATGTTCTGAAGGTCCGGCTCCATCTGCAGTCTTTTGGTAAAAACAGCGACGACATCCACGTCGTCCCTGCCGCTGAAATTTCTCAACACCGCCTTGACAACCTCCTCGGGAGTCGGTTTCCGTTGAGAGGCTCTGGCCACTGCAAAAATCATCTTAACTAGGCTGTAATAGTCACGCAGCCCAAAAAATCCCTTGCCCTGCTTGTGGCAGATGCTCAGGTAGGCTCTTGCAAAGGGTATGAAGAAATCCCTGACCATTTCCAACACCATGGCATCTGAGGAGCATATGCCTTTTGCACTCTCAATGAGTTCTCCCACGTCGGGGTCACCTCGAGACACGAAGATACCCCTGTTCATCTTCGCGGGGTCCAAAGCCCAGTTCGAGATGCCGATGAAGCCGACCTTTTTGTGCGGCAGCGGCTCGTCATCGATGCATCCCTCTTCCAGCAGCGGGTGAAGGGTTTTCAGCGGCATCTTTGCCGAGTCCTCGGCCAGCCCGATCTCGTCGAGAACCACGACTGAAATGTATTCATTCAAGTTCTTTCCCTCCTGGAATCGTCCGCACTGTTTGAATGTGTTGATGATGCCTTCAGGTGTTGAATGAGGGCTACACTGGAAGGAAACCATGTGGATCTGTTTCAACTTTTTGTAGATTTTAGAATGAGCAGCTTGGCCCTGCATTGCATCGGCCACCAGGGTCTTTGACAACGATTTTGAACTTCCGGGTTTCCCGACCAAGAAGAGTGGGATTCTGAGCTCAATGCATAGAACCATCATGAAGACGTTCTCTTTGAGGGCGCTGTTTCTTGCGATGGTATCCCCCATCGGCACGCCGCTCAGGAGAAAATCCTGCATCAGCGTGATTTCCTGCAGTATTTTTGCCGGGCTGTACTCCGGCGGTAAGGCTCGGCATACTTTCTGTCTGTATTTATCCTTCTTTTCTAGGCAGGCATGGTAGCACACTCCTATGGCCATGACCAGTGACCACAGCACGGGGTCTTTGGCCGGAGGCTGTTTCTGAAGCCTCTCACGAGTCTCAGTATTTTCACTGTTGACATACTTCTCAAGCTCTTCGAAAAACAGACCGTGATTGTCGTAGAACCAAACGAAAGCCTGCATGCATCGCTCCACATCTCTCAGGCTGACGAAGCTGCATTCGTCTTCTCTCTTCCGCATATACTTCTGTGAAGCTGACAGGACGTCCGTGATCAACTTGGTGTAGCTTTGGACGATTCCCTTGCCGTCGACCACCCGTCCAGCTATCTGCTGGATGTATATTTTCTCGGTGCTGTCGTTCAACTGTCCAAAGTCCCACACCAGAGGGATCATGCTCGGCGGCAGTGCTTGGACTCTGTACACGAGCTGTCGCAGAGGAATAGAGCCCAGCTTTTCGTTCGTCTCCTCGGCTCGAACTCGATATCCCAGACCGGCGGATTCTAACCTTTTGATCATTTCACCCGTGTGTTTTCGATAAGGGTTGCACGCCGCTATTATCTGCAATCCGCAGTCGGGTGTTAAACTCTCCCCCTTGATGGTCTTATCGCAGAGGACTTCCTTGATGCTGCTGATATCCTCGGTGGTGTTGGCCTCGTCAAAGAAGAGAACAGAGTCGAACCCATGGTCGTGTTTGTTGAACAAAGCAATTTGCTCCGCCTCCTTTACTTTGGTGTAAATCATCTCTGACGTTGTGCCTCCGTGCACCTTCACGAGTATCATGTTTTCGCCGGGAGCTCCGCTTCTGTGCAACTCGCAAAGAAACCTGATGAGCCTGGTCTTACCGCATCCAGTCTCTCCCATTATGATGACGGGGATGCCACACCTGAACCGCATGTGGATCGCCAGCATCTTCAGTATGTTGTCGGTCGTAAGCTCGTATGTTTCGTCGGGGTCGAGAGGCCACTGGATGCCGAGAACGCTGCAGATGTGCTCGATCTTCTTATCTCTGGGTAGACTATCAAAGTCAATGTTGAAGGGAACTCGCTGCAGCTTGAGGCCTTGGTATAATTCCCTCGTCATGATGTTCTTTCTAATCACTTTTCCAGAGCTGGGTTCGATGGCGTCGACAAAGTTCTGTTCATTCGGCGTCAGGTGAAAACCGATGAAGGTCATGGACACGTGATCGCTGTTGAAGAATATGTACGGATGTGACTCTGTTTCCCACCTTTTTCTGATCAAAAATGGCGCCAGGTCTTCATCCTTGACACCCGTCAAGTCCACCTGCGACCGGCCGGGACTTTGGTCGGAGATGTTGAGCGACGGAGTGGCGAAGTCCTTTGCCATCTGAATCATGAAATCCACCACGAAGGTTTTAAATCCAGCAAGCGTGTCTCCAGTCAAAGTGGCATCACAAAAAACAGAGTTCTCACAATCTTTTAGCTGAAAGTTAAGAAACCGTGCAAAGTTTCTCAACTCCGCCCAGGATGGGTCCATCATACCACAGTACAAGAGGAACATTTGGAGACATTCCACAGGAGTCCCTCCGGCCTTTTCGTAGATGAACGTGTCAAGATCACTGCGGCTGTGAAATTGAGCAAGATACTGGTACGGCCGCTGGAAGACTTCACTCTGGAATTCGCCATCATCCATCAGTGGGTCTACAGTGCTGACCACGAGAGGATTTTCTTGTTTCTTCAGCTCTAGCATCAGCACGTCTTTAGGCGGTCGGCAGAAAATACTCGGGAACACGTCTATGAACGAGCTGTCCGCGGTTTGGGGCTGGGCAGAAAACAGAAATGAGCATAGACTTGGAATAAGCAAAAACAAAGAGAAACAAAAATACAGAAATTTCCGGACTTTCAAGAATCCCTACCTGCTGCGAAGCATTTTTCATTGGCTTGACAGTTGACTCTAGAAACTCGACAATGTACAGATGCTTATTACTGCAGTTCCACATCTTTCCCTCAGAATCCATCATGTAGCGCAGAATCAACAATTTAAAAAGGTATTCGTGGATTCCTTTCTGCACCTTTCAGACAAAATGAATCAACACGGTAAGTGAAGTTGAAATGAGGAGCGATTGTCGAGGAGTTATCTTGACATTAATTCAGAATTATTACCGATGATGTGACGTCAAAATGCAACACGATGAGTTTGTCCTTCTCGGGGATACTGAGCAGAGACTGGAGGATGGCGTTTTCATCAACGTTGGGCTCAATCAAACGAATGGTCTTAATCATCGAGCGGTTTGGCATTGAATGCTCTAACTTTTCATAGAGCCTCTTGATGAAGAGCGATTTACCTGAAATTTGAGAATATATATTATCTAACACAAGTATGAATAACAGCAGAATCCCCATTAGCTTAATTCAAACATTTGACGTTGTTAGCCGTACACAGAGCCGAACGTAACGATACACACCGACGCCGGCTCTTTTGGACCAAACGAGTCCGACGCTCAAGCGGTCTTTGAACACGGCCGCGGCGCTGCAGCGACCTGCTGGTACCACATAGTGTTGGTGGAGGTATCTCTGGATTTTTGCCAGCGGCTCCTGGGGAACCATGTGCAGTCTGTTCTGGCTGAAGGCTGATGGTAGGTAGGAATTTTCTCTTTCCGAGCTGCAAACGATTACGAGTCTGTAGTCCTTTCTGCTCCGCATCTTCATACGTTGATAAAAGCTCTCAAATTTAGAGCTCACTTCATAAGTGAGCAGATCCCCGTATAGGAGACAGTATATCTTCTGTCCTTTGTAACCAACGCTGAGGCAACGTCTGAGGAAGAGCTCCACCTCTTCAAATGTCGTAGAGGAATTGCACAGGAGTACCTCGTCATAGGACGGGAGCTTTTCATTTTCGCTACTCATATAAATGGATATGGAGGAAATCAAGACCTCCTTGTGTGGACAAACAATGAGGTTTGGACTTCCAAGGACAAGGCCTTTGGGGAGCTCCCTGATTGTGAATAATCCAGGATTCTCTTCAGAAATGTCTCTGCTTTCACCTTTGCTAGCCAGTATATCCAACAGTCTTCCAAGGTTAATCATATCCAGAAGATCTGGGAGAAAATGCTCCATGTCTTCCATGTAAGCGTTCCACGTAACATCAAATCTTTGGAGACCATCTGCCAGATCTACGCGATCAGGACGAGGCTGCGATTCCCAACTGCGGTCTCGGTCCTTCTGCTCTACCGCAGGTAACACAATGAAAGTCTGGAACTTGATGTCCTCGTTCTTTTCACGTGGTTTGGTGATGATTTCATACTGGAGCTCATGCCAGACGTGTCTCAAGTCTGAAGCCGTGCAGTTCGGCTGAATGAAGGACAGCATCATGAGAGCTTGGTCCTCAATGTGAGTCAGATTTTGCTGTGCCAGCTGGCTGCACAGATAGACAATCTGCTCTGCGGTGTAGTAGTTCAAATAGTAGTGCTGGGACCTCTGTTTGTCCACAAAATCCATCCAGAAATCCAAGCATTTCTCCATTCGCCGGCAAACCTCGAGCAGATGCTCCTCTGCACAACCGTTCAAAATGACGGGACCGGTGTTTCCCTTCAGCTTGAAGTCCATCTCGATGCTCAGTTTTTTGCTGGTTGAGCAGCAGCTGATTTTAGCTTCCCAGCCTCTAAATAGGGGATTGCCAGCATTGTAGATAGCAATGAATGCTTCGGCTAGCCTCTGGACGCCAGCAAAAACCTGAAAACCAAAAACATCTATTAGTTGTGGAGCTTTGTTCAATTTTTGCTTTTAGTAGCCGCTTTGGGTCGGTACTGGGACTGGTTCGGTTTCATAATCGTAATAATGCAATGGCGATGGCGTCAATTTCTTTGAGACACTCTCTGCTGAACTCCAAAGAGAACTCCAAGAAGACAAATAGATCGGTATCCATTGGTGCACCTCGTCAATATCACCCATTCAAACCAGTCAAAGCATACTGAGGGACATTTGGATGAAGAACCTCTGCAAAGTTGTCCACTTCAATCTGGCCCTGATCTCCTTTTCCAGACATTAACATTAGCTTGTTCTGCAGCTCCCGGAGATCATCGAGAGAATAGCGGCGCATCTGGGTCCTGTCGTCATGCTCCTCTGCAATGTGGAGCTCCAGGACGGTCTCCAGACTCAACTGGATAACGAAACAGAAAAAACACTCTCACATAGACTCCAATGAAATTTGAAATCAATCATATTTCCCGGAACAACATTCGTGATCGTATCTCGAATGCAATCGCCGACACCGACGTTTACCTTCTTTGCGTGATTTGCGCCGATCAGGTAGATGCCCTTATTGTTGATGGCCGATGCAAGTGAGAGTGAGGAGAGCTCCACCGAGCCGTGACTGTCCTTCACAGTCTTCAGCCATTCCAGGTGGCGTGCAGTGTCCCTCTATAAAAACGATAATATCACGTTATGACGGTGCAACCATCTCTAGGAAAGCCCTGCAAATGCCAGACAAATGCTGTTAACTGGTTCGTGGTTGATATACGTACAATAAGAACATATAGAACGAAGTATCACACAGTGATTAAGGCAAGAATTTTCACTACGTTAACTCAGTGTGTCTTTACCAGTTTTTTTGGTAGGTTACGGTCATTCTCCAAAGCTTTCCAGAGTTTCTGCAGCACCTCTTTGAGAGCATTAAAACCCGAGTCCGGTTTGAGGTCGTACAGCATGGAAGAGAATCCGAGGACAGCGTCATGGAAACAAGCCACGCGATCCACATCCATGGCGTTCTCCCCGGCCGAGATGGTCGCCAGGTCAACAAACACCTTCAACTCATTGATGTCTGAAAATATTTGCATGGTTTTACTAGCCTTCGTTTGAAAACCTTTCCAGAACCATACAGGAGGTATTTCTTCTTACCTTCTAGAGCATCTTTTACCCATTTGACAAAGTGTCGCCTGAGGGCCAGCTCCTCCAAGCACAGTCTGCGGGGCTCAGTGATGTCCAACAGCGCCATCTTTGCCTGCATCAAGTCCTTGTCAATCCGATTAAGCTGCTCATTTTGGAAGGCTGCCTGATCCTGATGGGAGAACCGAGAAAAAAAAAGAATACTGCGTTTTCAGGGACACGCTTGGTAATCATGATGGCAAGTTAATTTCCCACTGGGATCGATACATTATGTCCATCTATATCGAACTCTGTTGGACTGGACAGTTTCAAGGCTTGTGTTTTTTTTTTTTCTTTGAATCTGGAAAATCTCTCTGGATGCAGCATCTACGCATCTCCTCCAATCGTCCAGAACGCAATGAGTGTACTTGTGTGACATACTTCATGTGATAGTTTCAAAAAGATACACAGGTCGTAATATTTTGCAACTTACAACTTCTCTGAGCGTCTCCAGGACCCTGAAGTCGCCTTGGAGACAAAGCGTCTCCTTCACCTTCAGGATTACTCGAGCGGACTCTACGGCCAGATGGAGCTCATGGTACTGCTCAATTTGTTGAACCCTTGTGTCGATCCACCGTTTGTCCGGTGACTTGTCAACTCTGCACATGATCTCCAGGTCCTGTGCCAGCTCCCTGTACTTGTTCTTGTAATCTCTGAAAAGCTGGTTGACCTCTTTGAGCCTTATACTGCCATTCTTCAGACATGTATAGATATCTTCGTAAAAGGCAACGCAAGGCTGAAAAATGTCATCGTGTATAACGTCTGGCGTTACGATGACGTCCGCCGTGTTCTCAGCGGTGTTATCGTCGTCCGCTTCGCCGGCGGACCAGAGTCTGGCTTGTCTCTCCCAGCAGACTTTGAATATATAGCTGTCTCTGAACGTGTAGAGGACCTCTGACATGCTTCGGATTTCTTCATCCAGACTGAAGAAGGTGACGACACCGGTGGTCGGACCGGGAGGTTCTTCAAAAGGGTGGACCTCCATGAAATGGTCCAGTTGCATTGGCCCCACGTCGACTCTCTGTTTGCTATCCATGTCGGCGACGCTTACTGAAGTCGACATTTAAAAGAAATAGATTACACTCTGCACATACGTGATCGAGCGAGTCCAATTCATTCTTCTGGCATGAAAATCGTACCTTGCATGTACTCCTCAAGTTTGTGACTCATGGCCAGAAAGACACAGACCAGTTCTTTCTCATGATACACAGCTTCCACTTCATCCTGTCTGTGCTTCAGCAACTTGCACATTTGGGCTCTGTCCTTGTATTTTTCATTTTCGGACAGACAATCTGGTGATAGAATCATCACAGTGCCTCAACAACGGCTCCGAAATGACGGCATCACAGGAAATGAAATACACATTACTTCGAGATATGATTAAGGGAAGAAGAATCTGTGATGATTGAAGGAAAACTCCTGCGTTACCGATGTTCAGCAGTTCCAAGAAGGTACTTTTCTTCTTTAAAATGATACCGAGGAGGCTGATTTCAATGTTTCCCTTGACAAGCTGGTCTTTGACGGCCGTGAACGACGATATGCCGATGGCAAGTCGATCTCTTGCGTCCTCGGAGAGTTTTTCGATCAGCTTTGTTTCTGCACCTGATAAGACCGAACAGTTCGATGCAATTTTCTGTGACGGACTTACAATGAATCGATAACGCAAGGTTGTGCGCCGTTCGCTCAATCCGAAGATATACCATGTAGGGCGAAAATATCCTTGGCAGAAGGCCAGCTGAGAAGGTGCTGAAGGACCCCGTGTTTATCTTCTTGATAGTTGCCCTGATTGTCCCTTGGCCAGGACTTCTGGATAATGGTTGAGATCAGCTTCCCGAACTTCCAGTCTATCTTCATTCTTTCAAAAAGTCTGCCCTCACTCTTGGTCTGAGTGAAAAAAAAAAAAAAAAAAAAAAGCATAAACAAAACAACAATTTGACCTTCTCGCTGCGAGGCGGAAGCGCTAACCGCTGCACCGCCCGCGATCTGGAAATGTATATTTCGAATATTGTTATCGGCGTTCAGACACATTTCTCCAGGTTACTCATAGAAAACGATGAGACAAACAGTACGAAATCAATGGTTTTAAGATCCTCGTCGTACCTGGCACAAAGCCGTGACAGATTCGAGGGCACACCTCTCAATGCAAGCAGCAATATGTGGGTGTGTCTCCCTGAGTTTCTCGATATTTGTGCAGTAGAATTCAATCTGATCCAAAGCGTTTTCCTGAAATCATACGATGTGTTGCGTGTCATGCATCATATAAACAGAAATTCATGCACATGGAATTGATGGGATCTCCGATCATTTACCTGTTTGTACCTCCCCTCAAAATCCATGGTGAACGTCTGTCTCCAGACCGTCGTGGAATCTTCGTCTTTGAGGGCGATAGAGAGCATGTTGTCCCACACCTGCTCGACAGACCAAAGAAGCAAAGCCGAGGGTTACAAGCATGCATCCGTGAAGTCTTCTATTATTTGATTTGATAAAGTGACGCCGCTCACGTCGATCTCCTTTGGGACTTCGGCACTGCATAAGGACAACAGGCTATTATTCAGCAATTTCCTTTTGGAGAACAAGCTGGTCCAATGTCTCATGACGGGAATCGCTTCAGATATCACTACGTCTTTCGCAAATTGACGCTCTCCATCATTTTGAGTCTCCTAAAGTGGAATTATCATCATTATTGGTGAAATTATGCCCAGCTGGCAGACCCTAATTCTATCACGTACTTGCATCCTTTGCTTGACTTATTCATACCTGTCCTCTATTATTTCCAACAAAGTCTGAAACAGATGCAACCAGTTGCATGCATTGTGCGGGAATGTCTAAACAGGGGGCAGGTGACGATGGCTTGACTCCACTGCAGATCCCTTCTAACAGCTTCACCGCTGTACCCAGACACTCTCTCCCGTAAGCCTGGGAGAAATAACTCACATAAAGAAGGAGAAAGATAAGAGCGTAAGTATCTCGGTGCAAATAAATGCACGGTGCAAGAAAAGGGGTTCTTCCCGCACTGGTTGCCAGTTGATCACATATAGAGACATTCCAGCATTCACCCTCTCATTCATTTGTCTGGGCAGTTTAGGGTCTTCAACGAACCTCCTGTTCGTTTTGGACTGCTGGAGGAGAGACAGATTCTAGTCGGAATCGAACCAGAAGCGTCTCGATGTGGGACGGAAGCACTAACCACTGGGTCATTTCGATCTTCTACTTGGTCACAACAGAACATAGACGTTAAACTCCAACAAAGGAGGTGTGTCTGAAGATAATCACCTGTATTTTTCCGTCATGATATTCTGTTGGACGTGCGAGATGATTTGAGATACAGTCTGCAGTGGAGAGAAACAAGAGAATAGATTTATTTATAAACAGCAAAAATGTGCAGTTTCTTAATACTGCTTTTCTCAAAAGCCACGTTTTGTTCTTTTAAATACTTGCAATAATATTTATAAGTGCTATGATAAACTGCATCTCAGAAACAATGGACTTTCAGTGGGGAAAAAAAATAAACTTGGATGGGCGATAATTCAAGGATGTTCACGCTTGTCTTCGTTAACCCATTTTAGAAATCGAGAAAATTATAATATGTGCACGTGTGTGTCGTAAATTCAATGGGCAGTTCACATGCCCGTTGAACGAGGCGTCTCGAGCTTCAACCGTTTGCGAACTCTGCATTATAATAGAAGCCATCATGTGGGAGTGCAGGCTGTCAACTGATTCTTTGGCCGAGAGAGAGAAAAGGAGCGGCGCTTAGGTGCCAAGTCCGACACTTTCTCTGGCAGAAACTCTTGATTTCCAAGTCTTATCCCTGTAGCAGCTGCTGTTTTGAGGGGGGTTTTTTTGTGACATTTTTTTCATTCAAATTGTCACATTTTTTCGTGCCGCTCACCTCGTAGTTGCTGTATGAAATATCCTGGGAGATCCTACTGGCGAAGAAATGAAGCGTGTCTAAAAGCTGAATGCTGACGCTGTGGCTGCACTCCACCAGGTCGTCAATTGTCACCAGATACAGGCAAGATCTGGCTAAAAGTGCATCGATGTCGATCAGGTAGTTGTGGCTTTTCATCAGTTTCGCCAGCGCTCTGATAAACAAAAGCGAACGTTCAAAATAGCGACAAGGGAACGTGTTTAGCTGAGTGAACGCTCGGCTGAAATGAGGACGCCCTTACGTCCTATCTTGACTGTTCATGATGGAGTTTTGGGAGTCTCCCATTTCGAGACCTTGCAAACCTGCCCACTGCACGTCGAACTTCGTATGCTTCGATGCTGTCACCTCAAAGGGCTTCACGTTTCTCTTGAGGAGGTGAAACAGCGGTAATACCAGAATCCATCGGATCATTCCAGCCTTCTTGACGTTTTTTATGTGCGATGCCAACATATCTGGCAGTCTGGAACGCAGACGATTTCATGAAGGAAGGACTCGACGTTTCCATTTACTGATACACATGGTGATTGGAAAGAAGACATCCTTACTTTTTCAGAGGAGCAACGTCCTGAGAAAAGTCCTTCCAGTACTGGAGAAAGCTCTGCCGGTCCTTGTTTGGCAAACACAGCTCGGTGCAGAGCCGATGGAGCTCGCTTTGCTCCAGCTTGATATCAAAATGATTGCAAACGAAGAGCATTATCACTGCTGCTCTCAAGGGATCCTGAACGAATCTGCTCTTATTGTTCTCATCCTTTGACAGTTGGGGCGTTACATTCTTCACCATGAACTCCTTCAGCAGCCTCCTCACCTAAGAAAATCAGTCGGAGGAAGCAGGGCGTAAGCATGTTTTGGCCATACTTTTTTTTTTCTTTACACACGGGCCATACTTACATCTCTTTCTTCATAATTTAAGGAAGTCCATTTCTTTTGTTTCCCCTCGTAGACAAATGGATTCCCATAAACCTGGAAGAACTGATTCAGTTGAATGAGAAAACTGCTCAGATTCTTATCACTCCAGCTCTCGAGGTGGTTAAATATGGTCTCCAGCATGATGGTCCCGGCTATCTCTCTGCCTTGAATCAGAGTGTTCCTTTGTTCAGGCCAAAGCATTTCTTTGAGGCGTTTGAGCACGTTCTTTGAGGGCTCTGCGCATATGATGTCGTCGTATTGATGCCAGTCCCCTTGTACAAAAAGATATGACAGAAATTTAACTCTGAGAAATAGAAATGAATGAACAATGTGTGACGAACCGGCGAGTAGAATTTTAGCGGGGCTGAGGTAAAGGTTGCATTTACCATCTTCACTGATCAGGTGGGTTTTTACGAACAAGCACCTGTTGGTAACCCCCTCGGAATCCACTTTGTATATGAACTCGTAATCGAGTTTCTCCTTCTTTTTCCTATAGATAGCGTATTTGTACGGTATAGAGACGCTCATGGCGCAGTTTTTGTCTGTCATCAGACAGCCTTCGACCAAATACCCATGTTCTTCAAGGTCTCTGTGTAAGCAGGACAGGAAACAGCAGCGGCATGATTGTTAGTGAGCTTGAGATTGTTACAACCGTTCCTCCCTCTGCCACGAGGCGGAAGCATCCAACCTATGGAATTAGATTTGTGTCAATAATATCAAACGATACTTTTTAAGAAGCAAGCAACACTTTGTGAATTGAGCAAACAAAAATGAACCATCAAATCAAAATGCACAAATTGGAAACTAAATGTTGATCGCATCTGAAGCTGCCTGCTACTTGGCTGCTGAGTCCAGGCCTTTCGGCTCGATGGACCAGTAGTCGTCTCGGAGTTGGAGCCGCTGTCCGTCCGAAGTCGTTCCCCCCCAAGTTTTCCCCCGCCAGCATTCGACAGTAGGGATGGGAAACTCGATTGTCTTTGCTGACTCGAGGTTATATGAGTCGCTCACCAAAGAGATTCAGCTTTTTGAGTCATTTGAGTCACTGAGTCAAATAACCCATTTTCTGAGTGGGGCGGCTACTCCGAGCTACAGAGTCAGTCGTTCGTTTTGCGACTGGGAAGGGCTACCGTGGACTACCGAGTGAGTCGTTCATTGAGTTACCAAGTGAGTCGTTCGTGAGCACTCTTCATGCGATTCCTCGTTCACAGATCATAGAAACCAGTGCTCCAGTGCTGAGGTTCTGAGGCTCCAACGCAGCGATTAACTGATGCATTGATACAAATCGGGTTAGAATAGCAGTGGTGCAATAGTGAGATGTTTTCTAGTCTCTAATATGCAGTTAGCTAGCTAGCAGTAGCAGGGACAAGTTAGTCAACGATTTAACAGAGACAAGGAACCGTGACTCAGTAAAATGACTCCAGTTTTGAACGACTCGTTCGAGACTCGCAAATCTCACGTCTCAACATAAAAAAATAATTGTGAGAATCTGACGTTTGCCAGATTATCTTTGAGGTATCGGCTCCGTCAGCTGTACAATAATTAACAGTTCGAATCACACGTCAAAAGTAATGCAAGGCTTTGCTTTGTACAGAACATTGGCCAGTGATTATCGAATATAAACAACCAGCACTGTCAAACTATCCTTTCACATCCTTCACTTTCAGTGGCCAGTGATAGCACATCGGCTAATACGAGCATAGGGTGAACGCTAGCCTAGCATTACAGAGCGTCAAACTCCAGACTTTGGCAACATGAAGGTATTCAAATACGCTTTCGCAAGCTGACTAATGATCTGACATCTTCATAACAAAATATTCTGCTCCTTGGCTTTGCTTTCCTCTTAGAGGATTTTGTTTTCCCCACAGGATAATTGTAAATTCGGGGTGTTCGTGGTCTAACTCTAAACTGTTAATTGGGGTTTAATGTGTAACTTAAATTCATAACTGCATGTTTTGTCCCTTGCTACTTCTCCGTCCACAGGTTTTAGTGTCTTTGACTTTCCCCCTGTGTTAAGCGGGGATCATTTCAGGTTGGCAGTGCTCGTGCAAAATGGGATTCAATGGCTGGGAGGCAAGTAAAACCAGATAATTAAATGCACTGAAATGGATATAAAGTGATGTTTGTAGCTGAAGGATGAACCAAGTCTTCAACCAGCTACAAGTGAGTGAGTACCTGGTCACAGTCAGCTCAGCTGCATTGTTCTCCCAGGAGCCTATGAGGGATCCAGCCCTGATGACAACCCGATCTACGTCGGGGTCAAATTTGAAATGTTTTGAGAGAACTGCGTGGAAGTAAATGGTGAGTCTGTTGTTGGAGGCGATGTTCTTGGTCCCCACGGTCCTACAGATCCAAATGCATCAGTGTTACAATTGCAGGGATCAGGCGCACAGAACGTTGAACCTGCAAAAACAAAATCAGATAAAACCAGAAAAAGAACCGCTTCACCTTCTGGGAGGTTGGCCGGAGGGGGTTTTGGGTTCAGAGCCCTCCTTGCTGCTGCCTTGACTTTCTTTACCACGGTCTGACTTCACTTCTACATCTGAGTTCTTTGCAGTCTCGGACTTCTGACTGTCCTTTGGCTCTGCATCTGCAGCTAGCGGGTCCACACTGGAGCCTGTGGGTGCAGTCTGTGCACGGAATTTGTGAATTGGTCAAAAACAAAACGTTACCAGCATTCAGTGAGGGGCTTTTCCAGTGACAAGATTCATTTTCAATACATTTCAGTTACTCTTACCTTCGACGATGAATGTGGACCAAAAACCATTTTTTGTTCAGCTTTCATATGCTGACTTTTTCCTTTCTGATTGGCTGGTTCGGTCGGATTCTGATTTTGGTCCATGTTGCCACTCTGGTCCGACGCAGTTTCTGCCGTGGTACCTGTAGTCTTTGTGTTTCCTCTTGTAGCCTTTTGAGTGCTGATATCATCTGACCCTTTCTTTTGAGAATGTGGACCAAAAACCATCTGTTGCTCAGCCTTCTTATGCTGACTTTTTCCTTTCTGATTGGCTGGTTCGGTCGGATTCTGATTTTGGTCCATGTTGCAACTCTGGTCCGCCGCAGTTTCTGCATTGGTGTCCGTGAATGTCGTGGTCTTCGTGTTCCCTCTCGTAGTCTGCTGAGTACTGATATCATCCGGCCCTTGCTCTTGAGAAGCCATGGGCTTGCCACTCTGGTCCACCGCAGTTTCTGCCGTGGTACCTGTAGTCTTTGTGTTTCCTCTTGTAGCCTTTTGAGTGCTGATATCATCCAACCCTTTCTTTTGAGAATGTGGACCAAAAACCATCTGTTGTTCAGCTTTCTGATGCTGACTTTTTCCTTTCTGATTGGCGGGTTCGGTCACATTCTGATTTTGGTCCATGTTGCCACTCTTGTCCGCCGCAGTTTCTGCATTGGTGTCCGTGAATGTCGTGGTCTTCGTGTTCCCTCTCGTAGTCTGCTGAGTACTGATATCATCCGGCCCTTGCTCTTGAGAAGCCATGGGCTTGCCACTCTGGTCAACCGCAGTTTCTGCCGTGGTACCTGTGGTCTTTGTGTTTCCTCTGGTAGCCTCTTGCATGGTGATATCATCCGAGTCTTCCTCTTGAGAAGCCATGGGCTTGCTGTCCTCAGAGATTGAGCACTGAGTATCAGCTGATTGTTCTTTGGATGTCTGGTCATCAGCCTGATTCTCTGCTCCGTTCACTTCCTCTGCATTGCTACCTGGACCTCCCTCAGGCCTTGCTGAACTTGGCTCCGATTTGGCTGTAGTTTTTTCACCCTGGTCGACTTGTGAGTCTTCAGCCTGAGGAGCAAGCCTGTTGGTAGCGAAGGAGCCAGACTCGCTTTTTTCTGAGGACGAGCCAACTGCGAGACAGTTCGGAGCTTTATCCGCCGCAGTTTCCAGGCCTTCACTCCCAAGAGAGGCATCCTGGGCCTCCTTTCCCTGGCTTTCATCCATAAGGGACCAGTCGGAGTTCTGTTGCTCTCCATCGCTTGAAATGTTGTTGTCTTGCTTTTCACTCTTTAGCGAGGCATCCTCGTTTCCAAGGCTTCCCTCCACGTGGGACAAATCAGAGACTTTGTGTTCGACGTCTGATGAAGCGTTGTTACCTTGCTTCTCCTTTTCAGCTCCTCCTTTTCTGTTCTACCAAGACATAAAGGGGACGACAATACAAGTGGGTTGTGTGCAAACGTAAGATACATATGCGGAGAAAAAGGCAAGCATTTCACATTTCTGTGGATCGAAAATATATAAAGAATGAATTTTACAGTTGTTGTCATTGATAGTCCAATTTTACAACTCTAACTTTATGAATATTTCTGTCTTTAGCTGTTATATAAGGAATATCAACAGTTAGCGGTAGCGCAAGTTTTTTTTTTTGAAGGACTGAGTATTGACCACCGATGAAGCTCTTCTCACCTTTTTTTTTCTTTTCTTGCGGCTCTCCCTTTTTGGTTGCTGGTTGGACTGAGCAGCGTCTCCGCCGCCCTGGGCTTGGAGATTGCTCTGTGACCGTATTTCATCGGCGCCACCTTCCGAAGCGGGTTGCACTGCCTTCGGATGTTTTTTTGTGCCTGAATCAAACATGCATAGAGAAGGAGGATGTGAAAAGGGATTTGGTTAGCGAGACATTTTTGGGAGGAACCACTATCTCTTCAAGTCCATACAGAAAGATTATAGAGCTCTATCTTAATGTCAAATGAATTCATTTCGTAACAAGGGCTTCTGTCTTGCCCTGTTTTTTGCAACATCAGCCAGAAACCAGGAACCAATCAATAATCTGTAGTGGGCAGTTATCCGCTTGGATACAGATTATTAGTTATATCAGCCGCCCCGGTTTTCTTAGGAAAGAAAGGCAATTTATAAATTGTACCTTGAGATGTACACACACACAGTAGATCAGTTATTTTAGTGAAGGAGGGCTTCTTATCCTGGCGGTAGATCAGGATATAGTACGGATTTGTGTCCGAACGGGCATTTCCAATCACACATTTACAAATTTATGAATGAATACAGCTGGAATACAATTTAAAAAGTACCCACCCTGTGAGTTTGCAGGTTGCGCCGGCAATTTCTGGCCACACTGACTGCAAAACTTGGCTGCCTTCTCCACAATATTGTGGCTACAATTTGAGCACTTCATTTTCGGACCTCAGTGATCTCTGCAAAGGAAAAGGAATACTTAAAGGATACAATTCAAAGGTTTGATTCCCGTGCTCCTCCTGGCCTGTCGGAGTGTTGTTGAGCAAGACACTGAACCCTTATCTTTTCCCATGGCGCCGCTTAGTGGCCGCCAACTGCGCATGGTTCATCCATGATGGGTAAGATTCAGAGAGGAATTCCCCACAAGGGATTAATAATGTATATAAAATCATTTAAAATTTTAAATTATTTTAATCATTTAAAAATAAAATGCCATCTATTTATTTGGACTCTGACTCAGCATATCAGTGGAATTTGACATCCCTACATCTGTGTACCCAATAATCAGCCATATAACTAACTTTACGTTGCAACGGACCCACACGCACTTTGAGAAATCCTAAACTATTTCAAAACCCAGAATTTAAGGAAACAATCTTAATAACTGAACAGAAACATTAAACATTCCCATTTGTGAAATATAAGATAAGATAATACTTCATTGATCCCCATAGGGGAAATCTGGGCGTTGCAGCAGCAACATTAGAGAAAGGAAAAAAATATATATATATATCACTGCAAACACATATGCACATATGTCACCATACATTCCCACACACACTTTTACATACATATATACACACACATACCCATACCTACATATAATATATACACGCATATACACAATATACACGAGGAGGATACAGAGAATAGGGTTAGATGGAGGAGGTTGATTCCCTGTGGCGACCCCTGAAAGGGAAAAGCCGAAAGGAAAAGAAGAAGACACATACACATATATACATACACATGAACCATGTTGTTGTACTAAATCACCTTGGCGGTTGTAGAGACCAAAGGGCATAACTCAACATGCCCGGTGAGCAACCATCCTGGTTCTGAAGTCGACGTGAAAATACAATAAATGACTGAATAAATAAATAATAACACTTTAAATAATAGTTTGTTAGCTGGTTAGCTGGTTGACATGTTGCAAATGTAGCCTGAAAACAGTCAATGCATGTTTCGCTTCTTCTTAATTTATTACAATTACAATTAATTTATTACAAGTCCGCATCATAACAGTCATTGGCTGAAACACACATACGCTTTAGACACACGCGCGCGCGCGCACACACACACACACACGGTATAAAAGAGTATCAGCAAGAATGAAAGGAGAGGTGTGTGAGAGACGGAGGTGAGACCAGCCATGTTGTCTGGTTAGGGGGAAACTGGGGAAGAAGCAGGAGACAGAGCTGGAGGTAGTAGAGATGTGGAGGTTCGGTTTGGGAGTGAGGAGGATGGAAGCAGAGGGACAGCACGTGTTAGATGTCCTGGAGATAGAGTCAGCCTGAAATGGTCCAGACATGGACAGAGGAGGGATAGCGAATATCTGAATAGAGGGATACTGAGGTTTGAACTGCCAGGCAGGAGGCCTGGAGGAAGACCAGGGAGGTGAAAGAGGACAGGATGTTAGTTGGTGTGAGAGAAGAGGAGAGAGTTAGATGGATGAATGGAGTAGCTGAAAGGAAAAGAAGTAGTCTTACTGTCATTTTCTCGGAAAAGCAATTTACTTTCACTTTCATATATGCTGAAAAGAAACCACAAGCCCTTTACGACAGTAAATATCTGACATGAAAATGTCTTGAGCAGGAAGAACTGCAAAAGGAAATCCAGAAGCAACCGTGAAACTCTGAAAACCCGCGGCTCTTTAACAGCTCCTGTGCATCTTTTTTTTTAGTTTCTTTTCATTTTACAAACATTTTGTGATGTTTAAAAAATGTGTTCGAATATAACACAACGCCAATTCCAGATACTAAATGAGATGATGATAATAATAACAATAATAATTATAATGATAATAATCATTAGATGATAACACAGAAATCTCCCACGCTCCGTGAAGGCGGCTGACAGAAGCAGGAGGACGTCAGCTAGGCTAGCGCTGCCGACGGCATGAGTCGGGATAAAGAAACGCCAAGCGACACTATCAAACCGAGAACAGAACTAACGCTGTCTGTTTCTTATCTTATGTGATTAATGTAGGAAAATAACTTGTGAAAACTGTCCGAGCAATTCACGTATTTATTATTATTGAAACGGCGGATTTTCCAATCAAAGAGAGCCTTCCTACTTGAGTTATACGATCTTCGGAAAGCCTTCGCTCCCACTCACGTGTTTTGTAAACAATTTAACACAGAACCACTTCCTGCTTCGTTTGCGATCCGCTTTATTAGCAATAACACTGATATAATTTGAAAAGAATAGACATATAAATCATTTAAATTGCATAAAGACGCATTTCATCCGGCGAACCATCGCTGTCACCTCTCGTGAACCTGCGGCGAACGCACTAGCTTATTTGCAAGTCCTAGCAGCTACACGCAGCTACAATTAGCTTCGCCCTGTTGACAACAGCGTTGAAGTAATTAAATAATAATAATCATAATAATAAAAATAGTACAAGCTGCTGTGAAAACACTGAACGCCCGATTAAACTCCTTCTGAAGCAGTCCTAACTCCAGAGTGACCCGAGAGTGAAGCTCCTCACAGCTAGAAGGAAAGCATGAAATAACCACCATTTCTGGGGCAGACATAGAGTTCGCATCCGCGGCGGACGAAGCGTGTTTACCGGGGCGCCGGCGGCGAGGAGCCGGGGAGTCCTGCCCGCTGCTCCGGCTTCTTCGGCGGCAGATGCTCTCTTCCGCGTTTAACTTAACTCCAAGTTTCGTTTTGCCCAAAGTGGGCGTCAACCATCAGAATTCACTTACTGGCTCATCGGGCTTGCATTATTTTAATGGATTTTTGTGTGTGTGATTAAAAATGCAGATGAAACAAGAGATCAATCCTCGGTAGGAGTTCACTCTTCATCAGTAATATATATATATGTATATATTCTGCACCACAGAGAGCTTCAGATCTGCTGAGATTTAATAGTACATGTAAGTGATCTTTTACCATTATTTAATTTTGCCGCTTGATAGATTAGTGCTAAAATGGAAATGTGTAACATAAGCAGGTCAAAGACGCAGTCGGCAAGAACACGCCTTGCTGGACAGCAGTCATTCTCTGCTGGATGACTGCAGACCTTTGCAGCAATACTGGAAGTTGTCAATGAAATGTGTGTGTGTGTGTGTGTGTGTGTGTGTGTGTGTGTGTGTGCGCGCACGGAATATGTCTTGCTGATCGCATGTCAGATTAATAGAGATAGAATAGAATAGAATATTCCCTTAATGGTTCCCACAGTGGGGACATTTCAACCATTCACAGCAGAAAGTGGACAGTGCAAGTTATCAGAAATTGAAAAAACTAAGAATAAACAATCAACAGTGTTAACAATACATATATAAACAGGTAGAGCTTGTTAGGTAGAGCAAGTTGCACCTAAAACATATGACAATATATAAACGGTATATAGAGTATTAACAGTGTAAACGTGCAAAAGTTGGAACGAGCAGTGAACAGCAGCAGTGGTAACACGTATGGTGTCCGAGTGAGTGGATGTGTAGGAGAGTGAATGAATGGACACTCGAGTAGATGAATGAAAGAGTGAATGAATGAATGAGTGATTGAAAGAGAAGTCTGTTGAGAGCAGAGCTGAGTTTTAAATAGTCGAACAGCAGCTAGCAGGAAGGACCTGCGGAATCTCCCCTTCACACACTTGGGGTGAAGGAGTGTGTCGCTTGAAGGAGCTGCTCAGTGCCGTCATGATGTTCTGCATGGGTCGGTAGGCATCGTTCATCAGAGATGATAGCTTAGCCACCACCCTCCTCTCTCCCACCAACTGCACTGAGTCCACGGGACTCCGCAAGACGGAACTGGCCTTCCTCAGCGGTTTGTCGATCTTCTACCTGTCAGCTGCTCCAGCAGACTACTCCAAAGAAAGCGGCTAGTGCCACGACGGTGTCGAAGAAGGTCCTCAGGACAGCCTCCTGCACTCCAAAGGACCTGAGTCTCCTCAGCAGGTACAGTCTGCTCTGACCTTTCCTGTAGAAAGCATTAATGTTGTGAGACCAGTCCGGTTTATTGTTCAGGTGAACACCCAGGTACTTATGAGAGGCCACTCTCTCAATGTCCGTCCCCTGGATGGTCACCAGTATCGGGGTGTGTCTGTCGGTGTCATCGTCATCTTCGATGAGTCCGACGCTGGCAGAGTCACACCGGGGAACTTCTGCAGGTGAAGGTTGTCCGGACTGTGCATGAAGTCCGCAGAAAAAAGGAGCCAAGACAGTTCCCTGCCGGGCCCCTGTGCTGCCATGCAGCCCCGTCTGACACACAGTCCTTTGACCTCACATACTGTGGGCGGTTCGTGAGGTAGTCCAATATCCACTTTGTAAAGTGGCTGTCCGCCCAGATGAACTCCAGCTTGTCCCTCAGCAGTAGAGGCTGGATGGCATTGAAGCCACCAGAGAAATCAAAGAATGTGATCTACACAGTGCTTCCAGGCCCCTCCAGGTGAGAAAGAGCTGGATGCAAGAGGTGGATGATTGCATCATCCACCCCAGTGCCAGCCTGCTAGACGAACTGATTTCCCTCTTTGTGACGGTGCGACACAAATGTCTTGCAAATGACGGGAAAAGGTCAAAAGGCACGACCTGCAGATGTTTACTGATGGGTATCATGGAAAATCTATGCATCTCAGTTTTGGAGAATTTTAATGTGCCTATGACTTCTTGCGCAGGTTGTTTCATTTCCGTTTCTGTAAAACACAGATGCTGTCCATGCAAATGGCTGTCCTAGCCGTATCCTGCAGAACATTGTATCCCACTTCTGTAACAGACTTACATGATAGGTCATAGACTGATCATAGACTTCATAGACTTGAATGCTTTCTTACTTGATTGCACGGATATTCATTTGTTCATTTTCTATGGCACTTTATACCAACTATCTTGCACTATGACAGATGGGCAGGAGATCATCCCAGCTGTCAACAGTGACAGGGCTGCATATAGAGACATACAGCAATTCACCCTCTCATTCACATATTATATAGACTATCAATTCATCCTCTCATTCACATATTATATAGACTATCAATTCATCCTCTCATTCACACGTCATCGAGATTTAAGACAATTCACACATCGTAGTCACAGACACATTCACCCTCTCATTCACACGTCATATCGATCAGTAGATTGTATCCATGTACAGTTTATACTTTATAGTCTGTTTATTGTGCACTTCACTGTTAATGTGCACTTTATTTTGTTAATCTCATGTCACCGTGGGAAAGTGAGAAACGTCCTCTCGATTGCTCTGTATGTCTCGTAAAAGATAAAAAAAACACCATTCACCCTTTCATTCACACCTCTGGGCAGTGTAGGGTCTCCAGTGAACCTCCTGCATGTGTTTGGACTGTGGGAGGAAGCCGGAGAACCCTGAGGAACCCCGCAAAGAAAGGCCCTCTGACCCCTGAGTGAAGATCCAATCTAACCAGGGGGTCACTGAGAGGTCACGAGCACCTCGTTGGTGCGTCGGTCCTCTCCATCATCTCCTCACAAACAGCAGATACACGCTTATTACACGAGGTGTTCTCCGTCTTCTGCACGTGGGGGAAGACATGAGCAGCCAAACCCGTCACCAGGGGGATCTCGTGTATTCATCACCGGTTGAATCACAGCGGCGTTTTTTTCCATTTGCGTGCGAAGCCAGCTCCTCGGATGCTGGGAAATAACGTCCCAGTTGGTCCTGAGAAGAAGCTCCACCTGCATCCTGAATGTAATTTCTCCAACCTGGAGAAGATTCAGGTGGAGGCCCTGCTCTGCAGCTCCGTGTTCATCACCTCCTCCACAGCCCGTCATTTGTTTGGGCTTTAATTAAATTCAGGGGGCGTTTATTAAAAAAAAAGAAGAAAAAACTCATTAAGATGTTTCCCTTCCTCATTAGAGAACACGCACTGGCTTGGTTCTCCAAGCACGCCGGAGCGTGTGCGTGAATCACCCTCCACGGGTGCTGACGAAACTGGGAGGATGCTGACGGGAGGAGGGATGGATGAGGGCTATAAGAGCCCCGGGCTCCGGGGGAG
The DNA here is from genome assembly GCA_901007705.1 of Fistularia tabacaria. NCBI lineage: Eukaryota > Metazoa > Chordata > Actinopteri > Syngnathiformes > Fistulariidae > Fistularia > Fistularia tabacaria. The sequence goes on along the minus strand of CAAKHD010009468.1, from coordinate 61,285 downwards.
CGGGTACAAGAGGACGCGTCGCTTCCCGGCTTGCAGGCGTGAGTCCAAGGCTTCCAGGCTTCCAGCTGCTCGGCATGGAGATGCAGACCAAACTCGTGTTCCCCGTCGTGCTGGTCACCCTGCTGCTGGCCGGTTCCCCCGCCGGCGCCTGGTACAAACAGGTGGCCGGGCCGAGCTACTACTCGGTGGGCAGGGCGTCCGGGCTGCTGTCCGGGATCCGGAGGTCCCCGTACGTCCGGAGGGCCGAGCTGGAACCGGTGGACGGTGACAGGACGCCGGCCGACGGCGTGTTCTCCGAGGCGGGTCCGCAGAGCTTCTTCCTCAAGACGATGGTCAGTGATCCGAGCATGTGTGTGTGTGTGTGTGTGTGTGGAGGGTGAACGCACCCCACATCTTTTATCTTTTTCTTTTTTTTTTTTTTAACCAGTGTCCTCCCTGTTTGACCTGACAAAAACTTGATTTTAAATGTTATTCCCTGTTCTTACATGCTACGTAAGACGCCTTAAATATACACAAAATACAGATTTAAGAGAGTAAATAGAAATAAAGATGAGAAAAGTGACACTTAAAGTAAAAAAATCAAAAAAAAAATACACACACATTTATAAACACATATAAAGGGACAGCTATTGTGCCTCGGTTTGAATAAGAATATGCCGAATAAAAAGTATTTAAAGATTGCGCATCTTGGGAGATTCTATTCAGGCATTTGAACCAAAGCTAAACTTTAAAAAAAAAAAAAAAAAAAAAAAAAAAAAAAAAAAGAGTTAGAAAATGGAGGGTATGTGTAG
>CAAKHD010009468.1:43088-55724 GCA_901007705.1 Fistularia tabacaria | reverse complement strand
GGGCCGGGGTGAGTCTTTCCGAGGAGGGCGACAACTGCCTTGAACTGTCCGCTGATGTTTGAAGCCAACTTTGAATTTACAGCCGTTAAAAAAAAAAAAAAAAAAAAAAAAAAAAATTCTCGTTCGGGGACGAGCTTTTCGAAAACACAACCCGGCACTTTACGAAGCCGAGGGTCTTTGTGACATCGGTAATGAGTTCCCCATTTCGGGGGCCGACAGCTTGCAGGTGCCTGATTGCAGGCCTCCTGTCAGAGGCAATGAGACGTTTATCCCCGGGTCGGGAGGCGGTTTTAACAAGCCGGAGGAGAACCGGTCTTAACTGCAACGTTTGACAGCGGCAGTTGCCGGGCGTTTCTTCCCCCCCGGGTTCGGTGATACAAAGTGCGCCTGGACCCAGAACATTAACGTGACAACGCGAGCTCTCAGATTCTAGAGTTCAGCAGTGAAGATGGAGGTCGTTGATCAAACACTGTTCTAACCACTTCTAATAAGAAGGATGGAAAGGGTCTCAGAGTGAATCCTCCTTCCTTTGGCCCTAAAGCCGCCTTCGCTATTTGCCCGTCCGGGCTGTCACAGATTAAAATGTTTGAATTTGATAAATGGGGACCTTATACCTGGTTAATGAAGGAACCGAGGTAGATTACGCTGTAGCTCAGGTTACTGCTTGTGGACCAGCACACTGCAAAAACAGCCCACACTCCGTCCATCAGAACGAGAACTTTTTTTACGGTTTGGCAAGCATTGCGAACGCCAAGGGAAAGGGTTGTTACAATTCCGATCTCTGCAGTACGTGCAGAGTATGGGAGGACGCCGGCGAGCAGCCTCATGCAGAATGCCGTCACATTACAGGGAGAGGCTGCAGCTACGGAAAACAGACGGTTCCAAGGGGGGGGAAAAGGGGTTTTGCAACTTCACCAGATTTCGTCCATGTTCATTTTATCATCCCTGAATCAACAGGGGGTGCAAAGAAGCCTTCAATATTTCATGACTGACTCATGCCCAGGTAGCTACCTCCAGCAGATCAGAAAGGCCTCCTCAGGGACCCCTCGCGTCTCGGAGAGCGGAGGACCTTCAGAGCCCGAAGCTGTCTTCACACGCTTGACATGCTACCTGGCTGCAACATCTCCAACTCAAATCTGAACTTGGGTCAGGGCTGCTCATCTAGCTTCACATCCATTTCCATTTCAATTTTTATTTTTATAAAATAAAAAAAAATAACCTTGGAAATAAAAGCTTAGAAGGCAGTTATTCAATTAAGGCAACTTGCACACACAGTAAAGGTGACAGCCAAAGTTCATAAAACCTTCAGGCATATAATGAAAAGTATTTATTACACTTGTAAAAATCTAAAAATCTTCCTTTAAAAGTATTGGATAGAATTGGACACTTGTATTGGAGTGCATGTTGCGGTCAGCTGCTCAAAGCAGGAGAGTGTGGGCAGCGTTACAGCCCCCCGGGTTGCATCCAGCGACGCTCCATGTTTAAATTTAAAAGTAGAATTTTTATTTATTTATTTATTTATTTTATTATTATTATTATCATTATTTTTAATTTATTTCTTTTTTTCAAATCAGAATTAGCCACGTTTCAAAAGAAATGATTAGCGGCCCAACCGTGGAGCCTAGCTTAAAGCTAAAGGTCTGATGCAGAATTTTTTTTAATCCTCCCCAGAAAGTAAATAAGCTGAAATATTGTTTTAATATCGTGCACCGCGAGCGCAAGATATGCCATTTAAAAAAAATAAAAAATAAATAAAAAAAAAATAATTTTTTTTATTTTTATTTTTTTTAAAAACCTTGCTCTTTCATAATGCTTTACCTTACCGAAAGACCATTCCGCTAACTTGGAACTGTGTCTCCACGATTCCGGAGGTTCTCACTCTCACTCGCAGAATGTCTCTCTCGGTGGGGACGTAGTTTGGGGCGATGACTCGGCTCATGTTCTCAAAGAAGCTGGCGGAAGAGCGAGGAGGAGAGAAAAAAAAAAAAAAAAACAATAAAAGATTAACGCGCCACGCAAATTAACATTTCAATAAAATCGGGCTTGCGGCCGGTTCGTCGGAGCAGAGGGGTTTCAAAGCGGGAGATTGGTCCCCGAAGGGAAGCTCGGTTTGAAAGGTGCATCCGAAAACAAAAATAATGAACGTAATTTGAAAAGGTCACGGGAGCTTAATGTAGGTGATCGAGTGTGTGTTTACATGAAACTGTTTAAAGGGCTTTACGCTGGATCGCGTTCACAACCCCCCCCGAAGATGCAATGCAAGTCCCAACCAGACCATCCAAGCAACTTGGGTTTCAAGGAGGAAGAGGAGCCGGGGATCGAACCCCCCGACCTTCTACTTGGAGGGACTCCCCCACCTCCCCGCTTGTTTTTCTTTTTTTCCTTTTTTTTAACGACAAGGACGGGCAGCAGGCGACAGCCTTTCAGCAACAATAAGAAACTGTACTCACGCCCCAAGTCAAAATGATACCAATTAAGTTATTTCACAAACCACTCATCTATAAACACACGCCGAAGGTCACATCTGGTGATTAGTTGGAACTCCACATTATTTATAATGGGCTAATCGAGTGACAGGATGGCGCTGCATCACAAAATGAGCAGCTGAATTCACGCTTCTCTTAAACGTCATTATGAAATTACGTTCTTGTAGAGAGCCAGGAGCACTGGGGAAGATGCTACATTTCTAGCAACTGTACATAGAGAGATTTTTTTTTTTTTTTGGGAGGGGGACAATATTACTCCAGTCAGGGCAAAATTTTCAAGAGCGGCTTTACACACCGAGGTGCCGTCACATCCTGCCGGGAGTCAAGAGTGTCACCGCACATTCCGATTCAATATATCCGCAGGAGGAAATCGATGAGGAGTCCAGCAGGGTGAGAAGAATGAGAGGAGCTGGACCGGCCTCAGACCTCATTGAGCTCTGATAATGAAGCTGTCACATTTCTCCACCCTGTCCTTCCTTGCCAGATGGGACACATCTGAACTTGGCAGACGAGCTCCCTGTTCCTTCGGATATAAGGGCGTCGGCTCCATGATACACAAGGACAAGAGAGACGGTCGCCGCCGCCTTCGTTTTGGACCCATCGGACCTCCACTGGAAAGGGTTTTCACAACTAAAGGCATTTGAATCTGCACTAAACATGAGTCACACAGTCTCATTCTCACTGGGCTGTCAGCTTTAGGACAGGTCTGACCGCTGCCTCACATCAAGTCAAGCACCGGAAAAAAGATATTTAAAAATCAAATTTGGAAAAATTGGTATATTTCATGTATTCTAATGCTTTCCAGTGAAACGGACGAGTTGGCGGCTATGGTGCTGAAACGTAATTTACCTGTTGAGGGATGAAAGTAAAAACAATATGTTCATTTAAAAAAAAAAAGGCTATAATGCTTATTCTGCATTGTGGGTGGCGGGAGGCGGAGCCCATCTCCCTCACTGGTCGCCAGTGGGATCACAGCGCCGCATATAGATACACACAACCAGGCATCCTCTCATTCACCACCCATACAACAAGCAACCAGTCCCACATTTGGACAACTTAGGGTCTCCAGTGAACCTCCTGCATGTTTGTGGACGGTGGGAGGCAAGCGGAGAACCCACGCAGAATGGTTGTCAGAATCCAAGCAGGGATGATCTTGCCAAGAGGTGGAAGCACCAACCGCCCATATTTTACTTTCTTAAATTAACATGAGAGCAAGAATAAATAAAATAAATATATATATATCCTACGTATATCTTATCAGGTGGGGTCTCATTCTGCTTTCCACTCAGGCCTGTTTCAAATAAAGGCACTCGTGAGATAACATCGAATAGAGCTTGTGGTTTGACAATGACGGATTTCAGATGTAGTTTGTTTTGAGGCAAAACAAAGTAGAAAAGTTAATATCAAAATGCATTGAAGACTTCCATTGTTACTGCGCTCTTCTGCTGAAAGGTAACGGGCAGTGGGATTTCATGGCGGCAGATCGCCTGACATCCCTGCAAAGGCAAAGGGCAGTGATTGACCGGTGAAAGGCGGGAAGCAGTCGGGCAGACAAAATACGACGTGAAATGTCCGACGGCGATTTCATGACATCGTTTCTGAAAACGCTTTTGACCTGCCCTTCTTTTAATTTGATCCCATTTGAGTCTCCCATTCTACCAAAAACGTCCGATGAATCGTTCCCTGAAGATAATTGATCCCAAACATTCGCTTTGCTGTAACGGACGAGATGCGATAACGGGGTTTTTTTTTCCCCTCCGCCGGCAATTTCCCCTGACATTTCCACCGTCGGGTCAGATTCAAAGCGGTATTGTGCGGCGTCGAAGGCTCCAGGTGGCTCTACTCACTAGAGTGCGGAATCGTTCAGCTCGAACTCGTAACCCCTGGCGGCGGCCGCTCGTACGCCCTGGTCGGCCCAGAGGGCGCAGAAGGCGTGGGCCACGAAGGGGAGCAGCTCCTGGTCGTCCCCCAAACAGCGACTGCAAGACAGGATGGAGCGCGCGTGCATCTAAACCCCAGACGAGAATTCAAATGACTGATTGTCGCAGCAGGGCATTTGCAACAGAGCGAGGAGTGAAGTTTGCTGAGCTACGTGAGAGACCAGTGGGTAAAATCCAAAGGAAAAACATGCATGGCTTCATATTTTTGCATTGAACTGATTGACAGATGGGAGGATTGGTAAAAATCTGGGATTATGAGCTTCTGAAGGTCATCTCCCTGGACAGAGAAGTAAATCTGACGCTTCGTGGGAAGTAAACCAGATAAAGGCTGACATCTAGTGAGATAAATAGGCGCTGCATGGCTTAATCATCATTTGGATGTTTTCCATTGCCCTCAAGAGCATCTCCTGACCTTGTTGTTCTTGTTGGCGAGGTTTATCCTCAGGATTCCCATTCCTCGGAGCACGAATTTCATGGAAGTCAGGAGGTTGTCTAGCACCGCCGGCTGGGAGGGGAAGTCAACACGTTGTCAGCGGCCCCAATTTACCAGCCGTAATCATCGTCCGTGTGAACAACACCCCTTTTTGTCGCAGCTGTTGAATACCTTGAATCTGGCGAGCTCTTGTTTGGAGAAGCCGTGACTGTGGATGATTTTAATCTGTCGGATCAGAGTGCTCTTTCCGCTCTCCGGAGTTCCTGACACACAAACCAGAGAAGTTAAGTAACCAAAATGACGATGAATAAAAGGACCATTCAGTTTGCAATGGAAAAGGCCCCGGAACTTAACCGAGCATGAGGATTTTGACCACGTTGGTGTCGGCCCGGGCCTGCTCCAGCAGATCTCGCTCGATTCTGGAGCTTTGCATCTTTGCCCTCTTGCCTTCCTCCGTGACATCTTGGTGGAGGCACATCCCCATGCAGATCTGGAGGGGCGAACCCAATGAGTATTACGGAGGCAAGAACGCCGTTTGTGAATTTCCAATAAAATGAAACGCACAAGTAAAAGTAAAACACAGATGCATACCGATCCAATATCTCGTATTGCAGAGCAAACGTTGAGGATTTTTTTTTCCAAAAGCGAAATCTATTAAAATCAAAACATTTTAACAGTATACTGTTACTGGGCAAGAACCGGTGACCGATAGCATTGTTCTTCACAGAGGGGGAGGTTGTATAGTTTTTCCACACTTTTTTTTGTTCAGTTTTTGTCATTTTTTCACCAGTTATTTGTTTTGTTTTGTTCTGTTTTCCTTTCAAAAACAGAAAAGAAGTGGACTGAAGGGGAGCAGTTTCCTTTCGAATTTGTATTGATTCCCTGAACACACATACTTGAAAATAAATGTTTTATAATGTTTGCTGTTGAGTGGTAATTTTATTTAACACCTTATTTATTTAACATCTTATTCAAGGAATACAGTAGAACTTTTGTTATACTTTATTACCTGAAAAATGATTGTTTGTGAAAAAAAAAAAAAGTATTTTGATGACAATCTTTTTTTAATTTACCAATAAACTGTCCTGGGTTTTAACAATTTAACAGAAAAGGGGAGGAGAAAAAAAAAAAAAAAAAGCACTGAAAGGTTATAAAAATTGACATTTAGCAATATAGATGCTAAATGTTTAAAAAGTGTCAGCATCGGCAATACTGGCCTTTTATTTACTTGGAATCAGACCGATACCAAAAAAATACAGTATCACAGACCAATATCCATTACATTGATTTCTTCTTTTTTTTTTAATTGAATTGAAAGTGTAACGAAACATATAACAAACAAACAAACATGGTAAAATTCAAACTGACATGACAAACAACTGACATGAAGAAACAGAGAATCTCCAGACAATTAAGCGCAGGAACAACAAGAGTAAAACTGTGTGGAAAACAATGAGCAATGTGAGAACAAACAAAAGGAAACTCCGTGGCAAGGGAAATACAACATGTACTTAGCTTAATGAATCTAAGGGAACATAACTAATGAAACAGTATATTTTCTGGCTTTTGGGATATTTGATAAGCTTTCAAGATTTTTTTTAAACAAGTCAAAGTCGTTTTTAAATAAGGTAAAATTGGGAGGACATTGTTGCGTTCTGTTTTTGTGGATGAAGAACTTGGCCAAACCTGAAATAACATTGACACAGAGTTCATCTCTTTTGTTTGCTAAAAGTAAACCGAACGTTATGTCGCCTCTTGAGAAAGAAACTGGTGAGAAAGGAAACTTTTCTTTTATCCATTTTTAAGAGGTAACCCAAAAACGGTGTACTTTTTCACATGAGAAAAATTTATAGTCCGTAGTTTCAGTATTGTCTTTATAAAATATACAACCATTATCTTCAATATTGAAGTGCAACCCCAGTAGGTAGATAGGTTCGTAATTTTAAAGTGCGTTTCTTTCGCTTTAGGTAGAGGAAGAGACAAAGTCCTCAATTTGGCAACCGATTTCTTCTCAAATTTCAGTAGGTTATCATTTTTATTTTGACACCCAGGGCACAAATCCGATGTGAAACCCTTTCTAAGAAAAGAGTTGCTGCGTTTTCAGTCCACCGTTCTAGTGATTTCATGGATTTTCGTCCGGTGCGAACACTTCCGGGTGCGTGTTGTACCTGCAGCGGGGCCGGAAGTGCGTTCAGACAACAGAACATCCCTCTGCGCTCGGGCTGCGCGCGTCGGTGCAGCGTCCAGGCAACCACCGGAACCGGAAGCTTTATACCTTTATACCACGAGCTTTATACCTGTGACGAGCCGGAAGTGGAAATGCTGAGTACTTTAATTGTGGCCACGTGTGCACGGCGTTAATCGTAATATCGCGAGATCTTTTTTTTTATTTTTTTATTTTTATTTTTTTATTTTGGTTCGTTTGTGTTTTTGTTTGTTTGTTTTACTTCGGTTGAAGCGCAGATGGTTTTAATTTAATCATCATCAAATCCAGGTTGAAACCATTTTGAGTTCCAGGAAGGAGGACACGCAGAGATCATTTCATGTATTTAAAGTACGCCTCCTCTACATGGAGAGAAAATTGAGTAATTCAACAGAATAATTTGTCTATATATAAATAATTATTGTATAAATATATTATATCATATAAATAATTAATAAATAATAATTATTAATCAAAACTCTCAAAATAAAAAAAAAAATGGAATTAAATAACAATAGAAATGACATAGTCATGACCTCCTGGAAAAAGTTGAAAACATGTCAAATACTGTTACAAATAAATCCCTTTTTCACGAAATATATCTCGCTATCTTGTTTTGTCAGTTTCAGCCAAGAGTAGCCCCGTAACGAACAAAACGCGTGTCTCCAATTTTATTCTTCAGCCATATTTTGCTACAGGGCTGATCTCACCCTGCACTTTTTTCGGCTGCTCAGCAAAAAAAGTTCAACAGTCTTTGCAAAAAAGTGTCATTGAATTTGTGTTGCACAGACAGAACTCCGCAATGCAAGTACCGTAGTGTTCTGTGCAAAGCGCAAGTTGATTTAGGCTGTTGATAGTCCAGTGGTTATTATGTGCATATTACAGTGCATGGGATGCATTATGGATTCATGTGAATATCAGAACGTGACCCAAACACTCGGGTCTTTCTCCATGAATTATTCAAGATGTACCTTGCTGCCCTGTATCCCTCCCCCGAGAGCAGAGCAGCGAGTGTGCGGGCTGTTTCATTCAACAGCAGAGCTTTGGCCCCTAAACACGGTGATATCAGGAACCTGGCAGGTGAACCCTGTGAGATCGATTCAAATGATCCTCATCTGGGAGGCAAAAAAGATCACTCGTGCTAATGTACAACAATGCACGGCCTGCATATTCGCTTGAATTATTACAGAAATAAACTAGACGCCACACATAGAAGATCAGGGACCTTTAGTGGAGATAAAATTATGTTATTATTGTCAATAATAATATATTGTAGTCCAGACAGTTTCTACAATATTTGCCAACAATAACATATAGTTAATAGCCTACACTGAATACATTCCAACTGGACATACATACTTTTAATGCTTTTAATACTACTTTTTTCTTCAAACTATATACAGTGGTTAATGGAGAGGAGGTGAGTAAAATATACATCTACAAAAAATATATTATTTAATCCTGTTTGTTCTCGAGAAAGAAGGTAAGTTGTTCACTGTTCAAAAAATGACAGCAGGAGGTCTCAAGTTCATGATCGGGTCAAAGACGACGAGCATAGTTTAAGGTATCCAGAAAACTAGATGCTCTAAGCGCTCTTACACTCGGGTGTGTTCCGGAGCAAGGTATACATCTTAGGGGGCTCATTGTTAAAAAAAAAAAAAAAAGAAAAAAGGAAATAACTCCAATCACAATGCTAGGCGTGCATCTTTTGACAGTGTGCATATTAGGTTAAAAAAAAAAAACGACAACAACAATAACAAATCCTGCTCTAACAGTGAAATAGAGCGGCTCTGAGCAGTCAGTGCAGTCGAGAGCAGGATCTGGTATGAGGTCCCGTGGTGGTCAATCAAGCTTCCACTCTGGTTTCAGCATCTTTCAGAGACACCGCAATCACTTCATCAGAGATGCATACAGTACGTACGGTATTTACATGAACTGGTTACGAGGCTGAGCCCGAGACGGGCAGAGAGCAGCGGCAGCCCCCGTGGAAATGAATGGAATAACTGTCTCATGTACTTCAATGGCAACAATTCAAGTTTCCAAGCTTTGCTGTAAAATCCACGATGAAATAACGACTGTGGGAAGGGCATCATAAACGTATCCGTGGGATTAAAAACATCCAAATTCATAAATAGACCGAGAGACACACTCTGTGCCCCCGTCTGTCTCTTCCTCCGGACTATTCCGTTAACAGACAGGTCCGACAGTGGTCTTGCATGTGCTAACGGTTGACTGACAAGACATGTAGTTGCATATGCTGGATTCTCAATACATACTGTAGTTGACCCCCACACGCATGTGCACATGCGGGGATACAGGTGCACACACACACACACACACACACACACACTCGCACACATGCAACCACACACATACTGTATACCTGATGATCCCGCAGCAGCTAATGCCATCCTGGTTTAAATCAGGCTGCTATAGGGACTGTTTTTAGCGTACTATGTGTGTGGAGGGTACCGTCGCTTAGAAAAATGCGTGTTTTTTTTCTTTTTTCTGTACACGAGATAAGAGTAACTGAGTTGGTCAGAATGAGCTTGTCTCGACTTCATTGATGGCGCTCGGTTGTGGCTTTTCTGCAACGCAGACGGGCTCCTCGGTTAGTCTTTCCCTCCTTGCCGCTTCATGGCCTGGATCACGGCGATCTCCTTCGCCTCCTTCTTCTGGTTCCTTGCCTCAAAGAGCAGCCTGAATGGATGAAAGCAGATGGCAAACAAGGACAGTAAGTCCCCGCCGCAATCTATATCTCCGTTGTTTCCTGTGTAGTGGTATTGTGGAAATTGACAGGATAAAGATTTGCTGACTTCTGGAAGCCTTTGTGCATTGTTCTTCTTTTGACAGGCGGCTCTTTGTCACCTGTTCTTGATAATCCTCTGCACAATGGCATCTGTGGTGAGGCTGTTCTCGCTGTCAACAGTGCGCAGGATTCCTCGCCTCCTCGGTTCCTGAAGGGGCAGAATATTAGGGCTCGGCTGGAGATGCATGTTTCAGAAACGCTTCATCTGAATATTCCTTACAGCGTAAGGGTCGGATCCATCCTTGTCGGGATAAATCTCTGTTTTTCCATGGCAGACAAGATCCACCTGTGGGCAAACAAACAGAACGTCAACTTCCCTATTCTGGAGTTTTGAATTCTAGAGAGCATCCGAAAGGAATGGCGCGGCCCGTACATACCTTGAAATGATCCAGCAAGTCTTTTGTGACAGCGAACGGAGCGCCAATCACCACCTCCGATACGTACTGTCACATAGAATACAGAATAAAACACAAGATGATAAATAAGAAGAAGTCTCTGACCCCACCGCGTCCCTGCCTACATGATTGCCAGAGCAGACAATAAACAAATGAATGAAGGAGTTTTTCATTGTGTCCTACTCCTCTACTTATTGTCATTTGCGCAGCAATTTAATGAAAGACACTTTACAAATATATTATTATATATGATTTTGAATATCACCATTATTTAAATCACCATTATTATAGTTTTTTTAATATTTTTTTTTAGTATTACTATTATTAATGTCACTATTTTCATTGCTTTTTAATTGTATTATTATTATCTTTATTATCATTATTATTATTCTTATTATCATTATTATTATTCTTATTATCATTCTTCTTGTTCTTGTTCTTGTTCTTGTTCTTGTTCTTGTTCTTCTTCTTCTTCTTCTTCTTCTTCTTCTTCTTCTTCTTATTATTATTATTATTATTATTATTATTATTATTATTATTATTATTATTATTATTATTATTATTATTATTATTATTATCATTTTACACGAACTGCACTTTTCGTGTTAAAAAAAGACGGAGAACAGGAACGCACCCGACAAGCCAGAACGCTGAGTGTTCTCTCATGGACATTCATGATGGGGTAATTTTTCCCTTTGTAACGATTCACCTCCTGGAAGAGAGGAATGTACAGCGTGAACGTAGAGAAACAGGCTGGACGGCACGAGGAGGGCAGACGGCCGACGGACAATAAGAAGCGGACTCACCTGATCGAAGTGTAAGCCCACGATAATGTATGGCTTTTCTGCAAGCTTATGCACCGCCTCCAGGAAGTCCACGTGGCCGATGTCTGATGAAGAGTCAAGTCAAGGCTAGATTTGCAGAAGGTCTCACCATCCCGATTGTGAGTTTCCCATAGTTTTACTGAAAAGCGTATATTGACTAAAGGATACGGAAAAGGTCGAAGGCCCCGGCTACGTAGATGATGGTGTCTCCAGGCTGGGGCTCCTGGCCGGAGGCAAACTGGATGATCTTCTGTGAAGTCTGCAGGAACTGAGACACCCCAGTCCAGGGACTGTGGCCCTTCTGATCGCACCGTCCCCCCAAAACCCAGAGAAAAAAACAGACAGTGTTGCTTAAGCAGCACCACGCGGACTAAGGCTTGAAGTCAATCAATCGGTGAACCGACAGCTCGCCCGGAAACCCGCGTTTATTCAGGACTCGCCAGCTTGGAGGCTTTCTTTCTCTTCTACGCTCGAATGTGAGGAGACCCTCTTCCGCTCACAAACTATTTGGAACCACAGCGCAGCGCCTCTGAGTTACTGCTCCCCGGCAGGAACAGAGGGCGTATTCTGTGTTTCCAGGCGAGGACTGGAGCTGGATTACAAAGCAGGGGCCGCGGCGAAGGGCCTCGGTTGAATAACGGATGTCGTCCGGCACAAACTTTACGACGGAGAGGGCTAACGGATGCCGGCGCGGTGCTAACTGTCACACACATTTACAGGAAAGTGAAAAAGAAAATGTTTGAAATGCATCTGCAGTACTCACCCTTCCGAAGTTGTCTGTGTGCTGCTGATAGTCTGAACTATCCTAAACACAAGACAGGAGCTGAGTAAACTTGAGCGTCGCACTGGAAAACACACACACACACACACACACACACACACACACACACACACACACACACACACACACACACACACACACACACACATATCGAGTGAACCTGCACTCACAATATTGCTGTGGTGCGCTTTGGTCATCAGCAGCATCCGGCCCACCAGGTCCGTGGTGGACACCCCCTGGGTTCTGTTACACTCCCTGAAACAAGCGCGTGTGTCAAGTGACGACTACAGAAAGAGTCGCACACCCAACACGACGTGTGATGATTTTTCCGACGATATTTGTGCAAAAAGCGGGCCCACCTGTATCGCCCCGACGTCTTCACCTCTTCGTACGTGTCCTTCCCATCCACAGTTAGCGTTATGTCGTCTGTGAAAATGACAGCGCTCAGTGACTCTGCCAGCCGCGTCAATCGGATCGCCGCGTGCAAATCAAACGTGAGAGGGTGTGAACGGGGCGAGGGGAAGCTAGGAACAAATGCGGCGGAGATGCTGGGGAAACGGAGGGCGACCCCACATCTTTCCGTTACACCCCACCGGTAACCGCATCCCATTCGACCCCGTGAGGTTTCTCTATCGGGACAGAAAACAACTCGTGTGCAGTTTGACCGGAAAGCCCAGTGACGACGGCCTTTTTCCACCGCTTTTTTTTTTTTTTTTTTTTTTTTAGGAAAAGTCGTTTTTTTTTTTTGGTTTTAAAAATAAACCA